>JARHVA010004030.1:1367500-1445000 GCA_037957365.1 Torreya grandis
TAGTTTTTAGCTCATTACCCCATATTCAAAACCTTTAACAAATATTTTTTCCTTATGAATTACTCCTTATGTATCTACATGTTTTTTTTATTTTTAATATTATTAGTGCATAATTATTTAAGATCATTTTTATAAAATAAATTTCATGTTAATATTGAGTAAATGTATGGAGAATTTTTAAATGGGGTAGCAAGCTAAGTTATATTAACTATAGGAAAGGCCCAACTTTAAGTTATTTTAAGCCATAATAGTATTGGGATTGGACCACTCAATATGTCCTAGTGTTTTATCCATTTCAGCATCACTTTGATGCAAAAGTGCCAAGTTGACCATTGAATCTCATAGTATATGGGTTATTTTCAAAAAAAAATAAAAAAATATGGGTCATAAAGATTTACTAGAAATTAACATATGGTCAATTTATATAAAATGATATCACATAAGTTATTTATTGAAAAAATAAGAAATCTATAGAAATGAAAAAAATGGGGAGATCCACAATGAATGGCTCATTAGGAATAATACTTGCTAAAGGTTTTGGTTATAAGGTATAAACTAAATGTGCTTGATTTTGGTGAAACGTGATGGTTAATATTCACTTGATATTAACACATGGTTGATTCCAAAAAAATGATATTACATAAATAAAATTTTATGCTAATGGGGGCATCCTTAAAATGAAAATAAAAATTTATTTAAGAGATTCTCCTACAATGGACATGACTAGTCATTATCTCAAATATATGCTCATCTAGTCTAGATTTTGTATATTTTTTATTGACATGTCTGCAAACATATAAAACCATTTATTACCATAAGCATGGGCACCCACCTTAATGGTTGTGGCACTACCATGTCATCACACTAATTTCCCCAAAATGATGAGCATCATGAAGGCTTAGTAATTTAGTGTTTTTAAAAATAGTTGTGTTCAATATAAAAAATAAATAAATTAAAACATTGATCACCATTATAATTATTTTAACCTTTAGATGTATGTTAACCTATTTGCATGGCTCAATTAACCCCCACCATGACATGTGTACCATAAAATTAAATGGATGTTATATATCCACATATCATGTACATCATAAACACAACACATGTAAAAAACCACTTACTCCATTTCAAAAATAAATAAGTACATAAAAATTACCATAATCCATATATATAAAGGATCACCATATCAATGGTAAGAATCACATCCATAGATAATGCATACATCATAAGTTTAATCATCTAGTCAACTTGAATTAAATAACTTATGTGAGACCCTTATTTTCATAGTTATATTGAGATGTGTTTTATGCATTATTGAGACATGAGATGTTAATGGCCCATTATGTTTGAGATATAGATTCTATATATTTTGTGATGTTGTTGATTTGTTTATGCAGAGAACAATTATATGCTTAGATTAGATTATTATTTTATTCATTATTATTTCAATGACATGAGTATGTATTTATTCAAGTTAATTTTTGAAATGTTATGCCTTTGATATTCTTGTATGTGCTTTGTATGATTGGAATTACTTGTATTCTTTGTTTCATTTAGTTGCATCAACTATCTAAGTTAAAGAATTTTATGTGCACATTATTTTTAGGTGACAAAGGATAAAAATGAAGGAATTTGGACTATGTTTGGTGTGATTAAATAATTGATAAAGTGATGGCATGTGCATTTTACCCTTTTGTGATTCAAACCATTCCTTTTACCATTTATGGACCTATTGGGAAATTGTGGACTTCCTCAACCCTCTTAGCACTATTCAAACCATGGATATTATTGACACCTATTCTTATAAACCTTAGGAATATCATTCACTTTTTATTTCATTCATAAATTGTAATTTTAAGCCTCAAAAGTGTCCCTATTGACCCAAAACTCGGATGGACCCATTCAACCAACTTTGTAAGTGGATTTTGAGTGTTCTAGAAGTGATTAGATGTGCATTTAAGGCCCTTATTGACTATATGATTTATTTTTCCATTGTTTGGAGTGTATATGAATCCAAATGACCATTCCATGTGCCATTTATGGCATGGTATAGTGGGATCATTAATTATAGATAGACTTACTTATTTTCCCACATGGGCTTGTAAGTGAAGTTATTAATAGGGGAGACCTGTTGACCTTGGGCCAAGGGATGGGACAGGACCCATGTAACCTTCCCATTGGCCTTTAGAGGAGATTTATTAGCCTATTTTATGAATTTAAGCCTTCCTTAATATAACTTTGGCCATTTTTAAAATTAGAAATGGGAGGAGAGCTAGAGAATAAAGAGGCTTGGTGAGAAGGAGAGTTTAACCTTGTATTTATGGAGTAGTCTTTATGTAGATTTCAAAAGAGAATAGAGGTAGGATTATATTTACCTTTGTGTTATCATTTTATGTTTATTTAATTTGAAATGAGAAGCTTTTCCCTTATGTTTTTACTTGTTTTCAATGGGTGTAGGGCTACTTGGCCTACCCTCTTTTTACAATTACTTGCCATGTTTGTGCCTATAGCCAACATGTTTTTTATTTCCCACTTGGGTGTTAGATATGAAAAAACCCTCTTATTTCAATTGATTATTTTTAAAATCTATTTATTATTTCATCTTGATGTCGTTAGTTTTCCTGAATGGGCTTGAATTTATTTGCCTTATTTTTCTCTTTTACATAGTGGTAGTGGATAGTGGAATTGGGTTTCTATGCCCTCATGATTTTTTTTATGTATTGGTAGTGGTTGGTGGAAACATAATTCCTATTCCCTATTGCCTATTAATTTGGCATGGTTAATTGTGCTAATTATCTCCCATGGCCAATATATGGTAGAACAAGAGGGAGGCATCCCTGCATCCTTCTTCTCCTTCGGTGGCCCTTTTATGTTGTAAATGTGTTTATGGATGCTTGGTTATAATTATGGTATCTTAAATATTTATTTTTTTTCCTCACATGCTCATATTGGGTATGGAAGCCTCTTTTATGTAAATGAACTTTTAAGCCTCCTAAATGTGTTGCCTAGTGAGTGATATTTGTCATGTTTTAGTTACATCTAAACCTCATCTTGTCAACTTATTCCATATTACACCAATGATGTGAATATAATTAGACTTAGGAGTCATAGGCTTTTGGGTTCATAGGTCAAACACATAATGATGTAAAATGGATGAGAGGCAAACCCCTCCTTTGGTTGGCCTTGTGGGTGACTTGCAGAGTTCACTTAAATATTTATTATTTCTTAGCTTTTGCAATGATCCGTTCAGATTCTATTGGTTATTTTTGAAGCCTTAAAAATGTAATATTCAATTTTAACTCAGTAATAAAAGATATGATACAATTATAATGTACATCATGTGATCTAGTTAGATGATTTCTTCTTGTAACCCTCATTAAATAGGAGATAAAATGAAAGTATTAAATGGACATTATATTAAAATGGAATGTTGAAGTTAGAAAATCCTATTGATAATGATATATAATTGTATTTTACCATGCATCACAAAATAAATTGAAAAATAAATTAATGATATGATTAATTTTCATCTATATTATTTAGTTCATTAAAGGACCACTATGTACAAATAATTTTTATGCAATTTTAAACTTATCCAAAAAAATTTGAATTAATTTTGTTAGGTATTGGGATTTATCTATTGAACAATGTCATTGATTAAGAAATAAATTGTTAAGCATTTTCATTGAGTGTTGAGCATTTCCATTGAGTGTTGAGCTTTGATATTTAATGTTGTCATTGGTGTCAAAGGTTCTTATGAAGATGCATGGTTAAATCATTGATGTCTATCTAATATCATTAATGTCAAAGGTTCTTATGAATATGTTGAGCCTTGAGGTATGTGTATGAATGAGTTCTATTGCTAGCATAATGAGTATTGTTACTGTGAGGAAAGAATATTATTTGAAGAATGTTTTAATGTCAACTTGAGTGAAAACATTGAAAAGTAACATGAAAAAGTATAGGTCAGTATAACAAATGTAAACATCCTATAATGATTTATCTAGACCTTGTGAGATGGTATTTTAATATGGCATGATGAAATGAGTGATATCTAAATAAGTGTGCTCTGAAGATCTGTGTACATAGTTCTAAAGATGATCTGAATGAGATATGAAGATGAGAATGCTTTGAAGAACACTTGATAGTGTTTGACCATGAGAGAGATTATTTGTGTTAGGAATAAATTATAAATTAATGAAAAAATAATTTTATAGAATCATAGTAATAATAGATATGAATAAAAATACATAAAGAATAAAAATAAAATGCACAACAAGAAGACTAGATTTAGCATGGTTCACCCAATGTGAGATACATCCACTAAGAAATACTTTGTTAAATTTTTTTACAAGAAACAAAAGTACAATCCACTCTCAGATCAATCTTCTCCCAATTACAATGCATAAAATATTATTTGGAGCTGCGCTAAAAAAACCCTCCTAAATTTGCACCTGAATTCACACACTTTGTTCTTCCTTCTCAAACCCGTGCTCTCATGATGAATTACCTAATGACTATCCATTTATTCATAATACATCAACATAACACTTTTACAAAATAATGGGTACCAAAACCATGGGCAAAGTCAACCCAAAATGGTTCCCCATTAAAGGGGTCCTAAACCCAATGAGAATACATAAAGAGTACAATAAATTTTAAATGTATAGTATTTGAAATAAATTTTAATTTAGAAATAGGTTCCACAAAACAAAAATATCCCATTTAGAGACTTATTTCCTCTAAGAAAGCTTCTCAACCCTTCACTATCAATTGTGAAGGCCAATTGAAATTGAACATAGCTTCATTTTCTCCCTTGTGACCACCTTGGTCATCATGTCTATAGGATTTTGAATGATATGAATCTTCTCTAGCTTCAAATTATCTTCTTCCAAATATATCCTAATGAAATGGCACCTCAACTATATATACTTCATCCTAGAGTGGAAAGCATAGTTCTTTACTAGATGTATAATACTATGAATATCACTGTATAGCTTCCCTTCCTCCTGCTTATGCCCTAACTCTTCAAATAAATACTATAACCAAATAATTTATTTTCTTTCCTCTATGGTAGCAACATACTCAGCCTCTATGGTTGATAAATCCATAAGTTTTTATAGTCATGAAATCCAACTCATTGTTATGTCACTTATAGTAAATACATATCCTATTGTGTTCCTCTTATTGTCTAAATATCTAACCATGTCTAAATATACATAACCATGCAAAGTGGGGTTTAATCCACCATATATTAAAACTATCCCCATGGTCCTTATTAACTACAAAAGGATCCACTTCACTGCCTTCCAGTGTTCTCTACCTAGATCACTCATGAACCTATTTATTGCTCCCACTTCATGGGCAATATATAGCCTAGTGCACACCATGACATACATCAAGATGCTAATAGATGATGAGTAAGGTACATGTGACATCTATATTTTCTCTTCCTCTGTTTTGGGACACTTCTCTTTTTAAACTTGAAATGACTTACCAAAGAAGTCCTAACCATTTTAGCATCCTACATACTAAACCTCTCCAAGACATTTTTAATGTAGTCTTCTTGGAATAAAGTTATCTTTTGTTCCTTCCTATCTCAAGTTATTCTCATACCAATGATTTATTTTGCTACTCCTAAATCCTTCATAGAAAAATAATTACTAAGTTGTTCCTTGAGTGCCTTTATTTCTTGTATATTCTTACCTACAACTAAAATGTCATCCACCTATAGATAACTTATAATGTAATCACCATCATCAAACTTCTTGATATATATTCAATGGTCTAAATGACACCTAGAATATCCCTATTCCATCATAAAAATTTTAAATTTCTTGTATCACTATCGTGGACCTTGTTTCAAGCCATACAAGCTATTTTTTAATTTTCACACCATGTTCTTCTTCCCTATGACCTCATATCCATGTGGTTGCTCCATATATAAGTCCTCTTCTAAATCACCATGAAGGAACATAGTCTTCACATCCAACTTCTCTTAGTGCAAGTCTTTTGTTGCCACTATCCCAAGAATAGTCCTAATAGAATTCATCTTTACCACTGGGAAAAAAATCTCATTGAAATCAATTACCTTCTTCTATGCAAACACCTTTACCACCAATCGATCCTTATACCTTTTCTTTCCTCCATCATCTTCTTTAATTTTGTACACCCACTTGTTTTGCAATTCTCTTTCACCTTCAGGTAGAGTTACCAAATCCCAGGTCTATTTTTTTATGAGAGACTGATGTTCCTCATCCCTTACTTGCTCCCACTTCTTCCTGACATCTACCTGCATTGCTTATTCAAATCACTCTGGCTCTCCATTTTCAATGAGTAATTAATAATTAAGAGATGGAGAAATAATTTCAAATTCCCTTCTTACCCTATAAGACCTTCTCACCATAGGATTTTGGGGTTCTTGTGGAGCAGGTGTCTGAACTAGTTGCTTGGACACTTTATCATCTGCAATGTCCTCTAACACTACGTACTCTTTTATAAAATCCTCTTTTTGATCCTAACTACTATTTATGCATGACTTTTTCAATTAAGACAACATCCCTAGACTAAAATATTTTATTGTCCTTAAGACTCCAAATATGGAAACCAAAGTCATCCTCACCATAACCAATATAGGTGCTTTTTTCAGACTTAGCCTCTAACTTGGTCCTATCATCCTTATCAATATGAATGAAAGCTTTACATACAAATATTTTAAGGAAAAAATAATCAACCTTTTTACTATACCAAGCTTCTTTAGGTATGCCTCCATACAAAGAAGATGAAGGTCCTCTATTTATTAGATATACAATTGTGTTTACTAATTCTACCCAAAACTAAAGAGGAAGTTTTGCATGTAACCTCATGCTCCTAGCATGCTCTATGATAGTCATGTTTATCCTTTTTGACACTCCATTCTATTTTGGAGTTCTTTTAACCATCCTTTATTTATGAATTTCATTCTTTGAATAGCAATCAAAAAATTCATTGCTGTAATATTCCCCACCATTATCTGACCTGAGATATTTTAACTTGAGACCTATTTCATTCTCAACTAAGGCTTTCCATATTTTAAATGTATCAAACACATTAGATTTTATCCTAATTATATAGACCCAAAATATATTAGTTGCATAATTAATAAAAGTGGCATAATAAGATGACTCACCAGTAGAAGATACTTGAGTTGGCCCCTATACATCTGAATGAACCAACTCTAATTTATTATCCTTCCTCATATGTCCAACCTTGAGAAACTTTAATCTTTTGTATTTTTTTTTTTTACACACAGTCTTCATAAAAATTTAAATTAGACCCTTTTAATATGGGTAACCTATCCTTCAAAATTTACATACCCTTTTAGCTCATGTGACCAAGCCTATTATGCCACAAAGTTGCATTTACATCTACAATAACTAAATTATAATAGTCAGCACTACTTGATAAATATAAGGTACCAACATTTTTACCTCTTGCTACCATAAGATCACCCTTTGTCACCTTCTAATAATCTATAGTAAATGTCACCATATAACCTTCACTACCTAACTATCCTCAAGATACCAAATTCTATCTCAATTTATGCACATATCTGACATCCTTTAATATCCAAGTGTTCCCATTCTGCATCTTGATTTGAACACTTCATTTTCCTACTATGCTACATGGCTCATCATTACCAAGGTAAACATGTCCAAAATCCTTTTGAACATAATCAATAAAATAATGCCTATATGGTATAACATGAAAATAAGCCCTTGAATCTAAAACCCAAGACTCAAAAATATTGACAAAAGAGAGAATTAATTCATCCTAACAAACATTACCTATTGACACATTCACCTCCTTGGTGTCTTCCTATTTTTTTTCTTATTCTAAAGAGACCAACAATCCTTCTTCACATGCCTAATCTTTCTAGAGTGCCAACATACCATCCTACCCCTTGATTTTGACCTTTAAAAACCATTTGACTTTCCATGCTTTCCTTTTCCTCTAAACTTGTCTCCCTCTAATATCCACCACCAAATTATCGACTAAAGTATAAGTCTCCCGATAGATTTTCCATCATATTTAATTACTAAGGATTACTCTTATGACATCCTCAAACTTTAACTTGGTATTATTAGAGATCAAGTTGCTCACAACTATTACCAGGCTATTCCAACTCTTTAGTAAGAAACAAAAAATAATTAAAGCCCTAAATTCATCATCAAAATCAATTTTTATATAATTTAACATACTCACAACCATATTAAATTCATTCAAATGATCAATAATTGAACCATTTTAAGACATCTTCATATTAAATAACTTTTTCATTAAAAATATTTTATTAGAAGTAGAGGGTTTCTCATATAACTTCCCTAAAGCATTCATGATAACTTTGATGGTATTCTCCTACGATATGTTAAATGCGACCAAAGATGCAAGGCATAACTTAATGGCCCCAAGTGCTTTTCTATCAAATAGCTCTTAAGCCTCATCTATCATACTCACTAGTTGCTTTACTTTTCCTTCTAGTGGAGCATGGAGTTCATTATGATAAAGGCAGTCCTCCATTTGCATCTTCCATAGACCAAATTTCTATTTGTTGAACTTTTCAATCTTTGATATATGATCATCAGCCATAGATCCCACTTAAGCTAATAACCCTTCCTATGATTTAACACTTCAACAAATACAACTTGAAGCTTTAATACTAGTTGTTATAAATAAACTAGAAATTAATGTGGAAATAATTTCACAAAATCAAAATAATAATATATATGAAAAAATATGCATAAAGAATAGAAATAAAATGCATAATAAGAAGACTAGATTTAACATGGTTCACCCAATGTGGGCTACATACACCAAGAAACACTTGCTTAGATTTTATTATAATCCATAAAAGTACAATCCACTCTCAAATCAGTATTCTCCCAATTACAATGCATAAAATATTATTTGGAGCTGTGCTCAATAAAACCTCCTAAATTTGGTCCTAAATTCACACACTCTATTCTTCCTTTTTAAACCGTTGTTCTCATGATGAATTATCTAATGAATATCCATCTATTCATAATACATCAACATAGTGGTTTTAAAAAATAATGGGGACCAAATCCATAGGAAAAGTCAACCCAAAATGGTTCCCCATTAAGTGGGTCCAAAAAAAAATTTGGGGGCTATTGCCCCCAAACCCCTTCTTAAGGCCCGACTTATCCCAAACCCTAGTGAGAATATAAAGAGTGTATAGTATATTTTAAATGTATATTATTTGAAATACATTGTAATTTATAAATAATCTCCACAACATAAAGTTTGAAGTTATACATGAGGTGTTAAATAAAAGATCTATATATGCAGCTCTAAAAGATCTATAAGTACCTCTGAAGATATTCTATTAAAGTTATAAAGAAGAGAGAGTGTATGAGGTTGCTTAAATATACACAAGAGATATTGAAACATAGGAGAGTTTCAAGGTGGAGTATATAGATTGGTTAGAAGGTCAAATTTAAGGACTAATCAGACTTGTAGTTCAAGGCTTAGAAAGCAAGAAGAGAGATGGTGTCCAGATGAGGTAACAAGATCAATTTCCATAGCCTGAGTGAGAAATAAATATTTAAATAGGTTATTCAAGTTTTTTTAAGTATGTGCATAAATTTTTAGATCAAGGTTTGTAATAAAAATCTTGAAAAAGTGTTTTAAGGTTTTTTGAATGCATAGAATGAAGAGTTATCTACCCAAGAAAGTTTTCTCAGTTTTTGTTGGCATGTGAAGCATATGCATGAGAAAATAATATGTATATGGTATATTAGGAAGGATTATATCTCAAAATTACAAGCATTAGTTTTTGTAAATAGGATCTATTTTTTATGAATGATCATTAAGACTAGAAGATAGTTTAAACCCTCATAAAACCCTAATAGTGACCTGATGTTGAAAATATTATTCTAAAGAGATCAAAATAATTTGATATGATTAGAAAAGTGATTGGAGGTTGAATTAAACTCTTCTTAACATCTTTAGGTGTGATTGGTTTCTTAGGTGAGTGAGTAGACTGCACAAGAAAGTGCTTATTTTTGAAGATTTGTTATAGTAGATAGAGTTGATTGAGTCAAATTTACTAAGTGGATAAAGATCAAAGTGTGAGATTTTTAGTTTCTATAAAGTAATTTCCTACTCTACATCGTATTCAATTATTTTTAGTTGAGCACTACAATTTTGGTTCTTCAGGCGAAGCAACAAAATTTTGAAGCAGAGGGCTAGTTCATTTTGCCTAAGTGTTGAGATGCAATGGAAGCTACCAAGTGTCGCCCTCCAAGCAGGTCTTTTTACCCTTCTTGTTTCCTTCATCTCATTTTTTCTCAAGTATTAGTTCAAGCAGATGCTGCCAAGTGTCACTTTCCAAGAGACAAAGTAGACAGTTGGCATCCCCTGAGTCCCCATTTTGTAACCTTCAAGAATCGCGGATCATGCCACATACCCAATAGCGATTCCACGTCTCATATCAACATCTACACTTCATTCAAAGACTTTCAAAATAAGGTAGTAGAGAAGGTAGAAAGTGCCAAGTGGTAGTTGTGGAGGCCCTGAAATACCTTTTTGGAGAAAAATTGCAAGCCACCACGTGTCGTCATTTAGGAGACTTTGGTCCAATGATTTCATTTAATGCATAAAGGCATCCTTTCATTTTGATTAAGTGCTAAGAGCAGTGAAGGCTGCCAAGTGTCACTCTGTAGTCCCTTTTTACCCCATCCCCAAAAGGCAGTAGAAGGTGCCACATACCTCTAGCCAAGGAAAGCAGAGAGAGCTGCGTGTCTTCAATGAATCAGGCAGAAAGTGCTAAGTGTCATTTTTTGGTGGCTTCTAGGTGATCAAGGGGATTTTTAAAAAATTGACTAAGTGTCCTCTCCCATTTAAAACATAGCAGAGTGTTCCGTGTATCGGTTGTCGAAAGTGAAATGGAGGGAAAAGTGGCTAGAGTTAATTTGAGTAGATGAAACAGTTCATCGGGTAGATTTTTGGAGCCACCCACAGCATTAAAGGCACCATCTATTTGTCCCCTATGAGCGAAGGATGGAGAAGATTGCACAGGAAAGAAAGTGATCAAAGGAGACATCCAAGGCTATATAAGCAGGATTGTAAAATCTAAGAAAGGGGGGAATTCTCATAGTTTTAGACTATCTGAAGTTTGTGGCCAATAATATCATTTGCTCTTGTCTCAATTTTCTTGAGTTGTAAAGTTTATATAATCATGCATGTTTTTGTGCCCCTTATGTGGCTAAATGAATTAAGGAAATTTGAGCTCCATGCCTTTGTTGATGTTATTTGTGTTGTTTTCAAAGTAGTCTATATTGTAGATTTTCTAGTGTGGTGATTGGAAATGTTATTTGCTTTTGTCTCATTTTCTTGAATCTAAAGATTTACATGACTGTGCGTGACTTCTATGCCTCCTATGTGATTGGAAGATTCTATTAAGAAGATTGAACACTATGCCTTTGTTGACAATTCCTATATCTCAGCAAAAGACTCCCTTGTTGTGAGCCTCTGTTTCTATTATTCCAATCTTTTACATTGATCATGCACTTGTCTACTCTTAAATGTAATAGAATTACATAATGGTTTCACTATGCTCAGGTTAGGATTAGGATTACTCTTAGGTGCATCGCCATAGTTAGGTTTCAATTCCTACATTTTGTGTTTTTGTTTAGTTTCCTATCCCTTTTCTTTAACACCCAATACAAAAGAAGATACCAGCTTCTTTAAAATCTGGAGGTTGTTTTCAACCCACATTGTCCCATAGCTTGAAACTTCCCATTGTTGTTGATTAAGATCTAGCACAATTTTAAGACATCAACAGTTTTTGGCATGCCAAATGACACCTCCCACCACTGCTGGCATTCCCATTTCGTAATTCACTTCATCCTTAATGCCTCAAGACTTAAAATTACCCTATTTCTCCCCCTCTATTCCCAAAAAAATGCCCCTTCAACTCACCCCTAGCCAGCCAATGGCTCTCCAATATGGCCTGCCACAAGGATTTCCCTTTGCAGGGGGATATATTACATCCCCTTCCACTTTCCAGCCGCAGGCTGATGCTACAAGGAAGGCAAGAGAAGCCCAATTGGAGAAGAAGAGGAGCAAAGAGAATAAAGCACTGGTGGTGCCACATTTGAGGTCACAATTTGACCCCATTCAACAACAACTGATGGTGACCCATTTGTCACCCAACGTTGCCAAGATGAGCGAACAAATGTGGTTGGAAGACTATACCATGAATGCAGTGGCCATTGACATGTCCCTATTCAGGCCTCAAGACAGAGTCGAGCTCATGACCGAATCCACTTCTATGATCACAAAAGATTATTTAAGTATATCAAGGAGATTGCAAAAGATGGAGGTTGACCTGGCCACAAAAAAGGCAAACTACAATAGTTGGGCTGAATAAATAAACCATAAGGACAATGAGATAGCTAGTCTGTAGAAATAGTTGCAAGATAATATTTCCCTCTAGACTCAATGGGCAATTTAGGACCAAAATGATTCTTTGAAAGCAGAGCTTGTACTTGCTAAGGATGTAGTAACAACTCCAAGACAATAAAATGCAACATTGTAAGGAAGAGTCAAAGGACTCCAACTGTAGGTTACCTAATCACATCAAAGGTTGCTGGAAGAACATAATAAGGGTGTAGCTTTTCAAGCCCAACTCTAGGTAGAGCCGTAGCAGACCGCATAACTAGCAATTGAGCTATCTAATAAGCCAAGAGGTGTCAAAATGGTGCTATTGGTGAAGGAACTCTACAAGTTAGCATGGGAGAGAATCTCTTCAGAGATTCTCTAGCTCAAGCTAGTTTTCACCTTCCTCCTCAAAGCACAGCAGTTGTGTAAGAGGGTCAATAATCTGATACATAACACTCTAGCCATGATCTCTAGAAGAGTCGTAGACTCTCATTTTTTTACTAGGGAAGCTCTATAGCTCAAGAGGTGCAAAATTGGTAGCCACAGGGATTCTTGATAGAATGACCACCACAAAATGGGTCAACGAAGAGCTCAGTCGTAATGCCATAGCCAATAATTGTAGAAGCTGTCTCGATGTCGTCAAAGAAGGCATCGACAAAATGAGGAAACACATTGAAGATCTAGTGTGACTAGGCCTTCCTTCCCCATTTTTGGATATGAGGATGGTGCTGATGGTGGACCAAATCCAACCATTGATGCTAGCTAGGCAAAGGGATCAAACAGTTTTTTAGAGCTTGCGGGATGATTCTCTAACCTCTGAGGTCAAAATTGTTCTAATTCATATTTTCTTGCTAGAATCCAAGCTAAAAGCCACTACCCAGGTCCTGCAAACCTTCTCACACAAGGATCTCATTAGCTTGAAGTTGGATTTTGATGAGTTGCAGAATAAGCAAGGATATTTGACTATGAGCAGTCTATCTTCTAGATAGCTCTTTTGAAGCTGTAAATTTTGAAATTTTGATCGAGCGAGAGTCGGGTTCTTTTTTAGTAGGCTCAAAAGCCCTGATGGTCACTAATAACTATAGAGTAATTTCCTACTCTACATCGTATTTAATTATTTTTAGTTGAGCACTACAATTTTGGTTCTTCAGGCGAAGCAGCAAAATTTTGAAGCAGAGGGCCGATTCGTTTTGCCTAAGTGTTGAGATGCAGTGGAAGCTACCAAGTTTCACCCTCTGAGTAGGTCTTTTTCCCCTTCTTATTTCCTTCATCTCATTTTTTCTTGAGTATTAGTTCAAGTGGATGCTACCAAGTGTCACTTTCTGGGAGACAAAGCAGATAGTTGGCATCCCCCGAGTCCCCTTTTTGTAACCTTCGAGAACCGCAGACCATGCCACATACCCAGTAGTAGTTAAGTGGAATGCACCACATGTTAGCATCCACATCTAATATCAGCCTCTACACTTCATTCAAAGACTTTCAACATAAGGTAGCAAAGAAGGTGGAAAGTGCTTAGTGGCAGTTACAGAGGCCCTGAAATACCTTTTTGGAGAAAAATTGCAAGCCACCACGTGTCATCATCTGTGAGACTATGGTCCAACAATTTCATTTAACGCATAAAGGCATCCTTTCATTTTGTTTAAGTGCTAAGAGTAGAAGAGGCTACCAAGTGTCACTCTTTGGTCCCTTTTTACCCCATCCCCAAAAGGCAATGGAAGGTGCCATGTACCTCTAGCCAAGGAAAGCGGAGAGAGCCACGTGTCTTCAATAAATCAGGTAGAAAGTGCCAAGTGTCATTTTTTAGTGCCTTCTAGGTGATCAAGGGGATTTTTAGAAAATTGACTAAGTGTCCTCTCCCATTTAAAACATAGTAGAGTGTTTCGTGTATCGGTTGCCAAAAGTGAAATGGAGGTAAAAGCGGAGTTAATTCGAGTAGATGAAATAGTTCATTGGGTAGATTTTTGGAGCCACCCACAGCATTGAAGGCGCCATCTATTTGTCCCCTATGAGTGAAGGATGGAGAAGATTGCATGGGAAATAAAGTGATCAAAGGAGACATCCAAGGCTATATAACCAGGCTTGTAAAATCTAAGAAAAGGGGGGGGGAATTCTCATAGTTTTAGACTATCTAAAGTTTGTGGCCAATAATATCATTTGCTCTTGTCTCAATTTTCTTGAGTTGTAAAGTTTATGTAATCGTGCATGTTTTTGTGCCCCTTATGTGGCTGAATGAATTGAGGAAATTTGAGCTCCATGATTTTGTTGATGTTATCTGTGTTGTTTGCAAAGTAGTCTATACTGTAGATTTTCTAGTGCGGTGATTGGAAATGTTATTTGCTTTTGTCTCGTTTTCTTAAATCTAAAGATTTACATGACTGTGCATGACTTCTGCACCTCCTATGTGATTGGAAGATTCTATTAAGAATATTGAACACTATGCCTTTGTTGATAATTCTTGTATCTCAACAAAAGACTCCCCTGTTATGAGCCTCTGTTTCTGTTATTCCAATCTTTTACATTGATCATGCACTTGTCTGCTCTTAAATGTAATAGAATCACATAATAGTTTCACTATGCTTAGGTTAGGATTAGGATTACTCTTAGGTGCATCACCATATTTAGGTTTCAATTCTTACATTTTGTGATTTTGTTTAGTCTCCTATTCCTTTTCCCCAACACCCAATACAAAAGAAGAGACCAACATCTTTAAAATCTGGAGGTTGTTTTCAAGCCGCATTATCCCACAGCTTGAAACTTCCCATTGTTGTTGATTAAGATCTAGCACAATTTTAAGACATCAAAAATTTCTATTAATGAATATTTATGAATAGGTTCCATATATTAGGTGTGAAAAATTAGTGATCTAATTTTTATAGTCACTAAAAGACTTAATGGTGTAGACAGTAAGGAAATTAGGAAAAAGTGAAAAAGATGTTTCTAGATGTGTTTTCATATAATAATGATGTATTTAAATGCATGTTGATTTTATTTGGGTCTTTATTGATTTATCCATGATTTTTATAATCTTTTAATTTAGTGTAATAATTTAAAACATTGAATCCAAAATGATTTATTTGACTGAGTAGAGTCTGTGAGAGAGAAGGTCAGTAGATTGGTCTATAAGACCAATAATTTTCATTAGATCTCATAATATAATTATTAAGGTTACCCTAAGTATGTTATAATATTCTTTTCATGCATTTTAATCCTTTGAATATATCTACTCATTTGTCATATGTTCATGTTTCCTTGATTGTGTTTTGGAGTTAGTTGGTAACTCTGGGTGAACATCTTACAAAGAAATGTTTGAGCCTATTTACCTTGAGTTGAAACATTACAAGAATTTTTTGATGACCTTGAGGTCATGAGGTTTCTAAATATATACTTTTTTCCATGTTTTTTATAAAAATTGAGTAAATACATGAATTTTTCAAGACAAAGTTTTTATCTATGCATAGACCTTTTTATATGTAGTGATTTGATAAAGGGTTCAAATGGTAGTTGGACCTAAAATGTATTTTGGACCTAATTTAAAGTTAGATAAGTTATATTTAAGTGGAATATGATTTTTTTTCTACCATATGAGGTGTTTGGATATGCTTTAATAAAGATCAAATGGTAACGTGTTGTTAAGAATACCTATTAGGTCTTCATAAGCCTAAAAGAGGAGTAAGGGCTAATTGATGTATGGCCAATCTATTGTATTGATTGATTCATGATTAAGGCATGTTATTTTAATATGTTAAGACATATTCATGGCTTACCTAAGTGATTTGAATGTATATCTAATTAAGAAGGATATGATCAAGTGACTTGTATAAAAGCAAGGTAGTTTAGGCATATTTTGTAAGAGCTTAGGGGAATGCTTAGAGGATACTAAGTGTGGGAGAGTAGAAGAGGATAAGAAAATGATATAAATCATTAGTGAGTAGAAGGATTTCATGCATACCATTATAAAAATGTTATGAATATCTAATAAAGGCTATATTTATGAAGATTAAGTTCAGAAGACCTAATCAAGCCATAAAGAGGGCTAGTTGAGTGAAGAAGGTTGAAGGTTAGTTTGAGAGGGACTAAAGTGAATAAAGAGTTGAAGGAGTAGATCATAATTTATTATATAAGTAACAAGGGTTTATAAAATTGATCAAACAATTATGTGGTTGAGTTTGTGTTGATTTATCTAGAGGGTGGTTCCTCCTTGCAAGTAGACATTTGTTAAAGTCTAGCTGAGTTGGTGTTGAGTTAGTTGGGGTTGGTGCTTCATGTAAAGTTGGTGTTTCACTAAATATTGATGTTTGTATTATAGGACTATAATCTATTTACTTTATCAATATTTTTTCTACCCCTAGATGGTTTCCCATATATATTATGTGTTCATATGTTTCATATTCTAATGTTTTGATGCTTATGCTTAGTAAGATGTACATGCTTGTTAAAATGGTTCATGTATGGCTAAGTGGAATTGAATGAAAAGTTTTGAAGACTAATTTACCTCCCCCTCTCATTCATATTATTTCCAACATTCTCAAGATCCTATAGTAACTTATATAATATTTTTATGTGCCATCATAAAAAATAAATGGATTTTTAATCCTTAACCACTTTAAAAGGGTTCATTTTCCTGTATACAAAACCTGAGCTTTGCTTAATTATTTTATATGTTTTTATAAGGTATAAAACCTCTACAAATAATTTTAGTGTCAATTTTTTAATTTTATGAGCCTATAACCACTCTTTTAATATATTTTTTTAAAATTTTAGGGTATTTTTTTCTCCATAAGCCCTTCAAAAGGGGATAACCCACTTATTTTAGGATAATTGGTAGTTTGGTTGGTAGTCACCCATGTGATCATGTGACATAAGGAAAAGTCCCTAAGGGGATAGCACTATTGTCTTAAGTTTACTGTCAAGTTGCATTTGGGTAGTGTTCGCATGGAACATGGTTTAAATGGGTGGAGTGATCAACCAAGATTGACCATGACCCCATTTAACTATGTGGTTGGATTCTTATAAACTATGAACTTCACTTTATTAGATTAATTTTTTATTTTTATTACTACATGTTTAGATTTTGAGTTATAGTTATTAAATATGAATGTTATTTTATCCAATCTTAGTTTATTAAAATTAAACAATGAATTTTATATACTTATATTGTGTATTTTTTATTTATCAAACTAGAGACTAATTTCAAATTTATATGTGGTTTTGTATAGTTGATTAAGGCATATTAAAGGCATGGAGTAGGGTGACCAAAAAAGGGACCCCACTCAATTGCTCATGCTCTTTCATGTGAAATAAATTTTAATGGTTAGAACTATTGAGCATGGTCATTGATCTTAGATTGTCATTAATGTCAAAGAGAGCATGAGATATCAATGCATTAATGATAAAGAAGTTATGTTTGATAGCTTGGAGACTATATGGCACACTTACAGGTCTATAAGGAAAAAGAAGAAATTTTGAGGCATCCATAAATGTCTTGGAAAAGTTTGAGTATGTCACTTGATCATTTTGAAAGAGAAATAAGCTTCTTCTAGTGTAAGAGAATCCAAACCATCACTGCACATCATGCAGATATAAATGAACCAACAAGTTTGTGTATTTATTTTTGGTACTCAAAAAGTCAACCAAGGTCAAAGTATTTCATAGAGATGTTGTCTATAGTGCCAAGAAGGTACCCTAAAAATTTGGCCTCTTAAAGTGTTTTCTAGCTCAAGTTATAAACCTTCAAAGTAGCTCTTACAAACTATGATGGGCCAGAGACCATCAATTTTAACAACATTGAAGTTTGAGGTCACTAGTTAGTATATCTAATAGTGAGTGTCCATCATCTAGATCTTGATCCAATGTTGTATGTGAAGTCATATTATCAATGGTTATTAATATTAAACATGCTTATGATAAGTGTCTCTATCTTGTTAATCTGACAAAAGATCAATAGTTTATGGGTGTTCATATAGATAGAGATCAATGGTGTAGGATGAGCCAAAGAGTTAAAAGTGAAGAAGGCATGCATAGCTGCCAAGTGGCATAATCATGGTAGATTTGATCTAAGATCAATAATGAGCATTGCAAGATAAAGATCAAGCTACTCCAAAGGAGATCAATGGTGTGTATCTATCTAAATTTGAGAGGTATCATGAGATGAGTTTAAATTTCTTGATGTTTAACATTTGCATAGTGACCATTGGAATTTGAATATTCAAATTAATAAGGGAAAAACTAGTGCTTAGTTTTTGAGCTATATCTTTTGATCCAAGATGAATTTATTGATGTAGTAAAAGGCAAAGTTGTAAAAGACTTCAAGGTGCATCTAGAGAATATAGTTAAAAGGTTTAAATATTTTTAAGAGTGAAGATATGGAGATTTAAATCTATCTATTTTTTTGTTTATGGTGTTACTTTGTATATATTTTTGTTTTAGCAAATTATGCTTTAGTAGAAGAGTGTTTTGGCAGGATCAATCACTTGAAGATGTCATAAGGGTTATGTGGAGTGGACCTAGGTATTTGAAAATAATTGTATGTTATTTATTTGATCGATGAAGTGATAAATGGGTGAATATGTATCTATGAGATCTATAAGGACTACAAAGGCCTAATTGAAAGGTGTAACTGCTTAAGTGTGACCCATAGAGGCTATGGCTGACCTAAGAGAATGAATTTGAGATATGTGTGAGTATGTTAGATGTCTTAAGGTTTAAGGCAAGTATTATGGCCCACCTAGATGTTGATATTCATGAAGACTCTATAAAGAGTGGAGACCAAAGCAATGGTTTCTAGAATTAAATATCCATGTGTTAAGAGAGAAGAATATAAAGATAAAGGAGAGAATCTTTGAAAGAGAAGGTAAAGTTCATTGAGGACCATTAAAGAGTGAATAAGATTAGTTATGAATATCTGATCAAGTTGGTGAAGGTGAATGATAAGGTCAATTGATCTAATAAACCTAGTAAGATGTAGATTGAATAAGTCTTAAAGGCTATTTGAGAGAGATTGAGGGGTCAAAAGTGCAAGAAAGAGGAGTCCATAATTAGGTGTCTTTGACATTAGATCATATGTAGAGATCAGATCATAGGTAGTTGAGTTGGTGCTTAGTTATCGAGGGGGTTGTAGCCTCCTTTCTAGTTGGATCTAGTTAAAGGTCAAGTGGGTACTTGACTAAATTAAAGGGTGGGTGTTCCTTGATCAGTTGGTGATGATCTAAATGTTGAATCTTATTTTATAACTTTGTAGTCCATTTTGTGGGGTTTTATGGGTTTTATCCCCCAAGAAGGTTTTCCATATATTTGATGTGTTCATGTGATGTATGCTCTTATGTATGCTTTGGATGTTTGTGTTTTTATGTTTATATTGTTTAATCAAGATGAGGTATGTTAAATGTTTAAGAGTTAGGAATTGAATTGGATTATTTAGCATCACTAATTCATCCCCTCCCCCTCTCAGTCATTGTACCTCTAATAATTGGTATTAGAGTATGACCTTTTATGCAAGTTTAACCACTTAAAGGTGATCTAAGGTACAATATGACTAAGTAATTGAAGAAAGAGAATCAAGAGTTGAAGGTTTAAGTGGAGGTTATTTATGCATGTCTAAAATTAAGTAAAAAAAATTGTAATCAGATCAAGGCACTTTTTGAGAAGTATAAAGGTAAGATGCTAGAGTATGATAAAGAAGAATATTAGAATAAGATCATGGCCTCAAAATTTAAGGCTATTATGGATGAGTGCATCAAGCTCAATAAGGAACTAGAATCCTTGAAAGCAAGCTCAAGATCAAAATATGATAAAGAGAAGGTCAAAATATTGAAAATCATTTAAGGGTTACAAAGACTAATCTAAATTAAAAAGAGGAAGAATGCAAATATCTTAAAACTCAGTTAGAAGAGACAAATGCCAAGTTGAGTTTAAATCAAGGTGAACATGATGAGTTGAAGTCAAATATTCATTCTGTAAAGATTATTGAAGAGCAAGCATGTACATTAAAGACTAACATGGCTAAAAAATATAAGAAGTATAAGGAGACTATACAAGATCTCATAATTTAATTAGAAATTGCAAGTTCAAGTATGAGAGTTAAAGAGGATGAGAGTGTTCAATTGAAGACCAAGCTAGATTCCTTAAAGGATGAGCATGAGCAATTTATTATTAAGGTGAACAAGTTAGAGAAAGAGAAATAAATGTTAGCTCAATATAATAAGTATCTAAGCACTAAGATCAACAAGAAAAGATCCATTAGGTAGCCAAGTGTCATGAGGTATGAAAGATATTTTAATGTTCATTGTTATGTTTGTCACAGGTTTGGTCATAAGGAAAGAAAATATAGAAGGAAGATTAGCTAGTCAGCTAGAGGTATGGATAATATAGTCTTTTATAGTTATCATGACATGGAACATATACCTATATTATACCCAAGAATGCATGGGAAAAGACTAACCTAGGTATGGATACCTAAGACAGTCAAGCTTAAACATAATAAACCTAAGAGACAAGATGGTATATTTGTTAAGATTCATAAAGTAGAAGGTATGAATGATGTTATTTGTTTCAGTTGTCATCAAGTTGGTCATATTGTAATATTTTTTCCAAATCAAGTAAGGTACTATGAGTTCACTTTAAGAAGAATGTTTTGCTACAACTATGAGAAGATTGGTCACATTTCTAGGTTCTACAAAAAAAATTCATCAAATCAAAATAAGTTCAATCAGACTCCTAGTATGCAAGGAAGAAGACAAGTTAAATTATGGAAACCAAAAATTAAAAATATGAGTCATGATGAGTCTTTAGGTCTAAGTGGTCTCTTTTTTGTGGTGGATAATTCTATAAAGGTTGAATAATTCCAATATCTCTCATTGTTTACTCATGTTTTGAATGAAGAGAACAAGATCAAGGAAAAGACCAAGATGTTAGTTGAGGCTAGTCTTGAGGTGTGTATAGATCTAAGTGAACATCTACTAATGTTGAAAAATTTTCATGCAAATAACATTAGTTTTAAATGGTTAGTGATGAGATTCTTTCTTCAAATGAAAAGGTATGTCATGAATCTATGTTGTCTCTATATGTTGTCAATCCATTCTTAGAAGAAAAGGAGAATATTGTTGTGGATGAGCATGTTGCTTCTCTTAAACATAAGAAGAAGAATAAATATTAATATCATATGAATAAGGAGGAGAAGGAATATGAGGATTTATTGAAAACTCCCAGTTTCACATTAGTTTAAGATATTTTGGGTTAGGATGTCTCTATCTAAGCTTCAAGGAAACATTTGATAGTAAAAGGAAGCATGGTGGATGTCAGTTGAGTTATGGTTGATGTTATAGGACAATAAAAGTCATAAAAAGATGTGTTTATTTACTATTAAAGGACATGATAAGATATTTTTAGAAACAATGATCCTAAATTCAAAATATTGATCAAATCTGAAGGATGGTCTAGTTGGTCAAATGGTGAAGAATGAAGATGTTAGTTATGAAGATCTACAAGTAAAGAATGGATTTTTCCAAGTATCTAATCAAGGATGGTGAGTTATCAAAATATTATATTGCATAGAAAGTCTAAAAATAAGGTTGATATGGAGATATGAGAGTCTCTTTAGTTTGGGGATCTTTAGTCCCTCTATTACAAGTGGGTATTTCTACATATGTTTCTTAGGAGACATATTTATTATGTGGAAGCAAGTGTGCATTCTCTAGGTAATGATCAAAGTGCCAATTAGTACAAGACTTGAAGGAAAGGGGTAAGTAAGAGATTGTGAAAGATAATATTTTAGATGAAGGAAGTTGAGAATGTTAAATTAGTTTGGATGATGGTTCAAGAGGTTGATCAGTTAAGACAAGGATAAGTAATTGTAGGACAATAATATCATTTGAATATGTGCATGATGTAAGGGGGATCATTTGTGAAGATTATTCATTCATAATAGAAGTGTGAGGATGTCTATCATAGTTGCGAATTCAAGAAGATTGACATGATGACTTGATCAAACCAAGTCATGTATTTTTTAAGGTATTGAATCTTCACGAATGACTAAAGAGAGCTTGTGATTTTTGTAGGTAGACAGGTATAAGGATTAGAAAATCCCAAGTTAAGATTGGTGTATATCAAAGAATAGATGACATAAGATGGAGCATGATGTTAGGGGGAGCTTTCTAAGCTCTATGAGCAGTTTATCATGAACAAGGATCAAAAAAGTCCAAGTTCAAATTGATGCATGTCAAAAGAGGATAAATTGATTCATATGCTTGAAATCATGTAAGTATCTTGAGAAAATTAAGAGTATTTGAATGCATATAAAATGTTGAGGAATGTTTATTGGCATGTTAAGGAAGAGACCCTTTGTCATTAATGTCAAAGGGGAAGAAAGATCATAATGAAGAAGTTCAAATGAGTATGAAGTCATTCTTAGGGTGGTTTGTCATCAATAACAAATGGGGATATTGTTGAGTATTGTCATCAATGTTAGGTTATCATTGATGTCAAATAGAGTATGAGATACTAGTGTATTAATGACAAAGAAGTTATGTTTGATAGCTTAGAGAATATATGGCACATCTGTAGGTTTGTAGGGATAAAGAAGTTTTGAGGAATTCAAATATGTCTTAGTGAAGTTCTAGTATGTCACTTGATCATTTTGAAAGAGAAACATGCATATTCTAGCTTAAGAGAAGCCAGACCATCATTGCATGTCATGTAGATATGAATGAACCAACAAGTTTATGAATTTATTTTTAGTACTTAGAAACACAACCTAGGTCAAAGGATTTCATGGATATGTTTTCTATAGTAACAAGAAGGTACATTGAAAATTTAGACTCTAGAATTGTTTTCTAGATCAAGTTATAAACCTTCAAAGTATCTCTTATAGACTACGATTGGCTAGAGACCATCAATTTTAACAATGTTGAAGTCTGAGGTCACTAGTCAGTATATATAACAATAAGCATTCATCTTCCAAATCTTGATCTAATGATGTGCATGAAGTCAAATTATCAAAGGTTCTTAAGATTAAACATGCTTGTGACAAGTGTCTATATCTCATTAATTTGATAGAAGATCAATAGTTCACAAATGTTTATACAGATAAAGATCAATGGTTTAGGATGAGTCAAAGAGTCAAATGTGTAGAAGGCATGTAGAGCTACCATATGGAACAATTATGGGAGATCTGATCTAAGATCAATGGTGAGCATTGCAACATAAAGATTAGGCTACTCCAAAGGAGATCAATAGTGCATATCTATCCAATGTCACCAGGTAACATGAGATGAGGTTAAAGTTCTCGATGTTTAACATTTGCATAGTGACCATTGGAATTTAAATATTCAAATTAGTGAGGGAAAAACTAGTGTTTAGTTTTTGAGCTATATCTTTTAATCTAAGATGAACTTATTGATGTAGTAAAAGGAAAATTTGTAAAGGACTTTAAGACACATATAGATAATCTAGTTATAAGGTCTAAATTTTTGTAAAAGTGAAGATATGGAGCTTCAAATTTGACTATTTGTTCATTCATGGTGTTACTATGTATAGATTTTTGTTTGAACAAATTGTGATTTAATAGGAGTGTTTTTTGGTGGGATTAATCATCTAAAGATTTCATAAGGGTTATATGGAGTGGATCTAATTATATTAAATTGATCATATGTTAATTTTATTGATGAAGTGTTAAATGGGTGAATAGGTCTCCATGAGATCTATAAGGGATACTAAAGCCCAATTGAAAGGTGTATCTACTTAAGTGTCACCCATATATACTATGGCTGACCTATTAAAATGAATTTGAGATATGTGTTAGCATGTTAGATGTCTTAAGGGTTAAGGAAAGTATTATGTCTAACCTATATATTGATATTTATGAAGACTCTATAAAGAGTGTAGACCAAGGCAATGGTTTTTAGACTTGAATGTGCATGTGTTAAGAGAGTAGAATATAGAGATGAAGGAGAGAACCATTGAAAGAGAAGGCACAAGTCATTAAGGACCATTAAAGAGTGAATAAGATTAGTTATGCATATCTTATCAAGTTGGTAAAGGTGAATTATATGGTCAATTGATCTAATAAACCTAATAAGAGGCAGATTGAGTGAGTAAGCCCTATAGGTTATTTGAGAGAGATTGAGGGATGAAGAGTGCAGGTAAGAGGAGTCCATCATCAGGTGTGTCTAACATCAGATTAGAGGTGGAGATAATATTAGAGGTAGCTAAGTTGGTGCTTGGTTTCCAAGGGGGTTGTAGCCTCCTTTATAGTTGGAGCTAGCTAAAGGTCAAGTGGGTGCTTGACTAAATTAAGGGGTGAGTACTCCTTAATCAATTCATACTTGTCTAAATGTTGGATATTGTTTTATAGGACTATAGTCCATATTGAAGGGTTTAGTGGGTTTTATCCCTTAAGAGGGTTTCCCATATATTTTATGCATTCATATGATGTATGCTCTTATGTATGCTTTGGATGTTTGTGCTTTCATGTTTATGTTACTTAATCAAGTTTATGTATGCTAAATTTTTAAGAGTTGGGAATTGAATTGGATTATCTATCATCACTAATTCACCCCCTCCTCTCAATGATTATACCTCTAAAATTGGCATCAGAGTAGTACCTTCTATGCAAGTTTAACCACTTAAAGGGGATTCAAGGTATAATATGGCTAAGTAATTGAAGAAAGAGCATCAAGAGTTAAAGACTTAGGTGGAGGTTACTTATGCATGTCTAAAATTAAGTTAAAAAAAATGCAATCAACTCAAGGCACTTTTTGAGAAGTATAGAGGTAAGATGAGAGAGTATGATCAAGAAGAAGATCAGAATAAGATCATGGACTCAAACTATAAGTATATTATAGATGAGTGCATCAAGATCAATAAGGAGATAGAATCCTTGAAAGAAAGCTTAAGATCAAAATATGATAAAGAGAAGATGACCAATCTTGAGAATCATTTAAGGGTTATAAAGACTAATCTGAATTCAAAAGAGGAAGAATGCAGACATCTCAAAACTTAATTAGAAGAAATAAATGCCAAGTCAAGTTAAAATAAAGGTGAGAATGATGAGTTGAAGTCTAATCTTTATTATATAAATATTATTGAAGAACAATCATGTAGATTAAAGTATGACATGGCTAAAGAATCTAATAAGTATAAGGAGACTATGCAAGATCTCAGAATTTAGTTAGAAGCTACAAGTTCAAGTATGAGAGATAAAGAGGATGAGAGTGTTAAATTGAATACCAAGCTATATTTATTAAAGGATGAGCTTGCTAAATTAGTTGTCAAGGTAAACAAGACTAGGAATGATCAAGAGAGGTCAGCTCAAGACAAAAATGATGCAAGTACCAAGATTAAAAAGAAAAGATACATCAGGCAGCCAAGTGTGATGAGGAATGAAAGATATTTTAATGGTCACTGTTATGTTTATCATAGGTTTTGTAATAAGGAAAGAAACTATAGAAGATAGATTAATTTTTAAACTAGAGTTATGGATAATATAGTTTTCCATAATTGTCATGATATGGGACATATTACTAGATTATTCCCAAGAATGCATGGGAAAAGACTAACCCAGGTATGGAGACCTAAGATAGTCAAACTTGAACATAATGAACCTAAGAGACAAGATGGTATGTTTGCTAAGATTCATAAAGTAGAAGGTATGAATGATGTTATTTGTTTCAATTGTCATCAAATTGGTCATATTTCAATATTTTGTCCAAATCAAGTAAGGCAAGTTGAGTTCACTTCAAGAAGAATGGATTGCTACAACTATGAGAATATTGGTCACATTTCTAGGTTTTGCAAAAAAAGGCCATCAAGTCAAAATAAGTTCAATTAGAATCCTAGTATGCAAGGAAGAAGACAAGTTAGTTATGAAAACCAAAGATGAAAAGTGTGAGTCATGATGAGTCTATAGGTCCAAGTGGTATATTTTTTTGGGTTGATAATGCTACAAAGGTTGAAGAATGAAAAGATCTCTCATTGTCTACTCATGTCATGAATGAAGAGAATAAGCTCAAGAAGAAGACCAAAATTCTAGATGAGGCTACTCTTAAGGTGTGTATAGATCTAAGTGAACATCTTGCTATAGTTGAATAAGTTTTATGTAAAGAACATTAGTTGTCAATGACTAGTGATGAGATTCTTTTTTCAGATGAAAAGGTATGTCATGAATCTATGTTGTCTCCATATATTGTCAATCCATTCTTAGAAGAAAAGGAGAATATTTTCATGGATGAGTATGTTGCTTCTCTTAAACCTAAGAAGAAGAAGAACTATTAGTATCATATGACCAAGGAGGAAAAGGAATATGAGGAGTTGTGAGAAAATCCTAGTTTCACATTATTTTCGGACATTATGGGTTAGGGTATCTACATCTAAGCTTCAAGGAGATACTTGATAGCAAGAGAAATCATGGTGGATACTAGTTGAGTTTTGGTTGATTTTGTAGGACAAGAAAGGTTATAAGAAGATATGTTTGTTTACTATGGAAGTACATGATAAGATATTTTTATAAATAGTGACCCTAAAGTCAAAAATATTATCAAATTTGAAGGATGGTCTAGTTGGTCAAATGGTTAAGAATGAATATGTTGATTCTAAAGGTCTATAGGTAAAGAATGGAGGTTTCTAAGTATCTAATCAAGTATGGTGAGTTATCAAGATATTATATTGCATAGAAATATTGAAGACAAGGTTGATATGGAGATATGGGAGTCTCCTAATTTTTGATATCTTTAGTCCCTATATGACAAGTGGGTGTCTCTACTTATGCTTCTTAGGAGACATATTTTGTGTGTGGAAGTAAGTGTGCATGCTCTAGGTAATGATAAAAGTGTCAATAAATACAAGACTTGAAGGTAAATGGTAAGTAAGAGATTTTGAAAGATAAGCTTTTAGATGAAGGAAGTTGATAAGTTTAAATCAGTTTGGATGATGGTTCAAGAGGTTGATCAGTCAAGGCAAGGATAAGAATATTATTTGAATATGTGCATGATGTAAGGGGGAGCATATATGAAGATGTTTATGTCATGATAGAAGTGTGAGTATTTTTGTTATAGTTGTAAATTCAAGAAGATTGACATGATAAATTGATCAAACCAAGTCATGTATTTTGTCAAGATATTGAATCTTCATGCATAAGCAAAGAGAGATTGTGAGTTATCTACGTACATAGGTACAAGAATAAAAAAATCCCATGTTCAGATTGGTTTATGTAAAATAATGGATGACATGAGATGGATTATGATGTTAGGGGAACTTTCTAAGCTTTGTGAGTATTTTATCTAGTCCAAGGATCAGAGAAGTCCAAGTTTAGATTGATGCATGTCAAAGAGGAAGTAATTGATTCATATGCTTGAAAGTATGTACCTATCTTGAGCATATTAATAGTATTTAAATGCGTACATAATGTTGAGGAATGTTTGTTGTCATGTTTAGAAAGAGACCCTTTGTCATTAATGTCAAAGGGGGAGAAATATCAGAATGAAGAAGATCAAATGAGTATGAAGTCATTCTGAGGGTGTTTTACCATAAATGACAAAGCGTGAGATTGTTGATCATAGTCCTTGATGTTAGGTTGTTAATGATGTCAAAGAGATCATGAGATACTAATGCATTAATGATGAAGAAGTTGTGTTTGATATCTTAGAGAATATATGGCATATTTACAGGTCTATAAGGATAAAGAAGAAGTTTTGAGGCAATCATAGATGTCTTGGTGAAGTTTTGGTATGTCACTCAATCATTTTGAAAGAGAAACATGCATCTTCTAGCTTAAGAAAAGCCAGGCTATCACTCCATGTCATGTATATATAAATGAAATAGAAAGTTTGTGAATTTATTTTTGGTACTCAAAAATTCAACTTAGGTCAAAAAATTTCATGGAGATGTTGTCTATAGTGTCAAGAAGGTAACCTAAAAATTTGGACTCTTAAAGTGTTTTATAGATCAAGTTATAAAAATTCAAAGTAGATATTATAGACTATGATGGGAAAGATATCATCAAGTGTAACAACATTAAAGTCCGAGGTCACTAGTTAGTGGATCTAATGGTGAGCATTCATCATCTAAATATTGATCCAATGGTGTAGGTGAAGTCAAATTGTCAAAGGTTCCTAAGATTAAACATGCTTGTGACAAGTGTTTCTATCTCATTAATCTGATACAATATCAATGGTTTATAGGTGTTCATATAGATAGATATCAATAGTATGGGATGATTCAAAGAGTCAAATGTGTAGAATGCTCATAGAGCTACCAAGTAGCACAATCGTAGGAGCTATGATCTAAGATAAATGGTGATAATTACAAGATAAATATTAGGATAATTCAAAGGAGATCAATGGTACATATATATCCAAAGTCACTAGGGAGCATGAGATAAGGTTAAAGTTCTTGATGTTTAATAATTGCATAGCAACTGTTGGAATTTAAATATTCAAATTAACAATAGAAAAACCAATGCATAGTTTTTGAGTTATATCTTTTGATCCAAGATGAATTTCTTGATGTAGTGAAAGGCAAAGTTGTAAAAGAATTCAAGGTAGATCCATATAATCTCATTAAAAGGTCTAAATGTTTGTAAAAGTGAATATATGGATCTTCAAATTTTATTGTTTATTCATTCATGGTGTTACTGTGTACATATTTTTGTTTGAAAAAATTATGCTTTAGCAGAAGAGTCTTTTGGCAGGAGTAATCACCTGAAGATGTCATAAGGGTTATACGGAGTGGACCTAGGTATTTTAAATTTATCGTATGTTCTTAATTTGATCAATGAAGTACTAAAGAGGTGAATATGTCTCCATGAGACCTATAAGGGCTATAAAGGTCTAATTGAAAGGCATAGCTGCTTAAGTGTGACCTATAGATGCTATGGACAACTTGTGAGAATTAATTTGAGCTATGTGTTAGCATGTTAGATGTATTAAGGGTTAAGGAAAGTATTATGGCTGACCTAGATGTTGATATTCATGAATTTCTATAAAGAGTAGAGACCAAGGAAATGGTTTCTAGACTTGAATGTGTATGTGTTAAGAGAGTAGAATATAGAGACAAAATAGAGAACCTTTAAAAGAAAAAAAATAGGTCATTGAGTACTATTAGAGATTGAATAAGATTAGTTATGCCTATCTGATCAAGTTGGTGAAGGTGAATTATAAGGTCAATTGATCTAATAAACCTAGTAAGAGGTAGATTGAAAAAGTAAGCCTTAAAGGCTATTTTAGAGAGATGAGGGGTGAAGAGTGTAGGCAAGAGGAATCCATCATCAGGTGTGTTTAACATCAAATCATAGGTGGAGATTAGATTAGAGATAGCTGATTTGGTGCTTGGTTACTTATGGCATTATAGCCTCCTTGCTAGTTGGATATTATATTATAGGATTGTAGTCCATCTTGCAAGGTTTTGTGGGTTTTATCCCCCAAGAGGGTTTCCTACATATTTGATGTTTTCATGTGATGTATGCTCTTATGTATTTTTTGGATGTTTGTGCTTTCATGTTTATGTTAATTAATCAAGTTGATTTATGCTTAATGTTTAAGAGTTAGGAGTTGAATTAGATTATCTAGCATCAATTATTCACCCCTCCTCAGTGATTGTACCTCTAATAAGAACATCATAATTTTCCAAGTATGAACCCATTATTAGGAAAATTTTCTTTTATCCCTTTTTAACTTTCACAGGTTCCTAGAAGCCCCAAAATTGGCTGACCCTAAAATGGACCCCTATCATTTTTATACCCTCTATCATTTGACATATGTTTTGAAACTAGAAACTATGTTTTGAAATAAATTTACCTTAAACATAGATTGATGATGATTAATGGTTATCATGGAGCTTAAAGCTTTCAAAAACATTTTTGAAAATTGTAGGAGCTTGAAACCAACTAGAAGCATTCCAGGAAGATGGGTATTTGTCAAATCAAAACAAGTACACTTGTATCAAATAAAAATTTAAATCTAAATAAAATGGTAAAATGACCAAAAGTTTAGAGACTCCATTAATGGTAATCATCCAAGTATAAGGAAGGAGAGGAAGGATGACTATAGATAAGTCATCCTCCAAAACCTCTTTCCTCTTTTTAAAAATCTTAGTTTACAACTCAATGACTATCTTTAAGCCTTTATTGACTTCTATAAATATTTATATGGATTCTTCACCTTTGACCAAATATGATGGTTGGGGTTGAATCAATATGATGGTTGAGATGGAGTACTCCATCCTAAGGGAGCTTATTTGAGATATCTTAGACCCCTTATTAGGTCATATGAGGAATATATGATCTTTGTTTAATAAATTTCTTATAAAGTTAAGTCAACTTTAAATTAGACTTTATTTATGACTAAAGTGTGAACTAAGCCATGTGATTGGTTGGATTCACTTGAACATGTTTATGAACAACACAAAGAGTTGGATAGCATCATTTGATCTAGTGATTTTTTGGATGCACCTCACCTTAGTCTATATTAATTTTGGGATTTTGGGTTCATGGGACCCACTAGGATTACTTATAAATTTTTAGGTTTGTGTGAGACCATGTAGGCCAATTAGAGCAAGTGGGACCTATATGGTTGTGTAGTGAATGTGTGACCACTTGTGCATTACCCCCATGAAATTTGGGCTTATGAGTTTGTTCAGATGATTTTTGTGTTTCATTCCACAAATATGGATAGCCAATGGATAATGAAGTTGTGAAAAATGTACATTACACATTCTCAAAAAAATGGCTTGTTTGTGTGTGTTTTCAGTCATGCTTATTTTTGGGCATGACATTTTAGTATAAAATCATAGTTAAAACACTGATATCTCTAGGGATCACTATTCAGTACCACTTATTCTATAGAAAACTAATGCATTTAGATTTTGGGTGATACACCTCATTGAGGATGTAAGAACATTACACATGAAGAGTTCCTAGGATCATGGACTCTTTGGCCAAGTATTAGATTCTTAGCTTCTTGTTTTGTTCTCTAACCCTAAAAGACCCTTGTTAGGATTTATTGGAATCCCACCCATCTAGTAGAGAAAATGAGGCTGATTAAATCTTGGAGCAAAGGTTCCAATTAGGTGTTAGTGAGTTAGTTAGCCATGAGGGTCAAGTGACCACTAGCTCATGAGAGAGTAATTTTTTTTATGCTTATGGGACATTCCCCGTGACTTTAGAAATATGCATCTTACCTTGAAAGACTTCATTAATAATTTGTTTGAATAGATTTATCCTAGTTCTTAGAACCATGAGGTTTGATCGTAGTTGGACAAGAGAGTGTCTTATATACCTACGGTTGAAATGGAATTTTATAGGTTTAGTAACCCCCTTCTATGAAAGCATTTCCTCAAGTGGAGTGTGCTAGAGGGTTACTTTATTTTTTTTCACCCTAAGTCATGATATCAAAATGAATCAGGATGATTTTAGTGAATCCATCCCTTTTTTCCATAGTTCATGACTCTTGCCTTGTGAGTAGTTCCAAGAAGAGTTTTGAATTAGACCCTCCTTAGGCTATAATCCTCATCTATGTTGACCATAGAGTGTTATATATATTTAGGGACATACTTGGTCCACACAATAGAGTGATATCCCCATATTGTTGCATAAGTATTTTCTACTTCCAACATACATGTGTACATTTGAGTGTAATTAAATATTGTATTCACTATGTTATGGACCAGTGATACTACATGGATGACCTTGATAAGGAGCCTTATGTGGGCCACTTTGTTTTTAACTATCCTTGTGGTGAATGACCCTTTTCTCTTTTGGTAGTGATATATGCCTTGGTTTTATCCCCACAATGGATTGATTTTGCATTTATTTTGGATGTCAATGATGGTTAGAGAGGAACATGTGGGCCTTTGTGGAATCTTGGCACCAACTAGGTGTGATCAATTCGCTTAATCAAGTAATGATTACGTTACAATGGTAGCATTGCCTCTTGTTGCATGTTTTCTCGATACCCAAGGTATATAGATCTAGTTTGGATGTTGATATACAAATGTTTTGGTCAGCAACCCCTTTGGGGTTATGACCCTGTTCCTTGGGTTATTTATTTATAGATTATACTTTTATTGAACCAATAGTGGTTTGAAGTGATATTGTTGATAGGGACCATCAAGAAGAATGTGATTTGGTTTTCCTCATTGATAAGAAGGTTAGAGTGTACATTCATGCTTTTGGAGCATCTTGAATGGATTGGTATATCCATAATAGGGTAGATACACAAATTTAATGGGCAAAAAATATGACATAGTGATAAACATAACTTATTTTTCAAAGGGTGTATGCCCTTTTTTTTTAAAAACATAGAAAATTTGATTTGGGTTAGTCTCGAGCATAAATGGTGTATGCCTTTTTAGAAAAGTGTCTATGCCCTTTGAAATACATGTTTTAGATGGTAATGTAAATATTTGAAAAAAATGGAATTGAAGGGTGTATTCCCTCTGATAAAGGGCATATACTTTATGTAGTACAAAGGATGTACGCCTTTTAGTAACATGTTTTTTTTGTTATAGTTTGTTTGTGTTAGTATGAGTATATATTTAGTAAAATTAATGTAATAAGTTTAAATAATATTAAATTTTATATGTAAACTTATAATTTAAATTAATTTTACTAAATTTAACAAAAAAGGACCACTCGACATCTTCTAAAATCGGTTCTAGTTTTGTAGGATTTACCATTTAGAAGTTATTTTTTTAAAATCCATTCTGGTCAATACTTAATTTTAAGAATATAGGCTTGGAAACTAACTAAAATATTAGATTTATTAATCTCTAAGCTCACGTATGGATGTCATTAGTTGAGATAGACATAAGGATCCATATATATAGATAGGGGCTCATGTATGGATTGGTCGAGATGGAGATATGGCATATGATAACATGGATGTACCATCTATATAATGTGATTGGATGGAGCATGTATAAATGAATTGACCTATCTCAAATGATACATCCAATACTTGATGAAAACTTAGACTATTTTTCCCATTTCACATTCATGTACTAGGTTATAATTTTAACACTATTATAGGTGGTTATATTCCCAAATGAGGAACTATTGTAGTCTGAGTATGCTTTGCACTCATTACACTATATCAAGGGATAACATAGGAGTTTGGGGCCCACCATAGATATATGGTTGTAATCATTATTAATTCCTTATGTTGATATCAAGCCTACCCTACCTTATAATTTAAAGGAATCTTTCCTTACTCACTTCATCTATGCAAAGCAGAAAGGCAAGGGAAGCTTGTGTTCCTAATATCTATCATTTATTCACCTAATATCATATCAAGGGAATCTTGTTTTATATATAAATAGAAAGGGAGTACAGGATATATATCAAATTATTCCTTACTTATCAATATTTATCTTTGTTTTATGTTTATATTAAGCCATAGAAATCAAGGGAAGCTTAACTCTTGAGAGATAATTTTATTTTTGCCTTCCTACTTAGATATGTCCTACCTAAAGGCAAAATAATATTTATTCTTGATATATAACTTCATTCTAGTCCTATCTACTTTCCCTTTATAAAATATATTCTTAAATATCAAGAGTAACTTGCCTCCTAATATATATCTTATGTATATTCTTTCCCTACCTACTTAGTTATGCTCTACATGCTTATCTCTTATTATTGGAAAGTGAAGCTTGTTTCCAAATATATTGAATGAGAAACAAATTTTAGAATTATGTTACATATGTTATAGATATATACCATTAAGTATTCCCAACCTAATTTACCTACTTCAATATGCCCTACCTACTTTACCTACATTAGTATGCATTGCTTGATTGAATACCCAAGCCATATCTTAATATTGAGTGTTCCCTAACTAAATACCCAAGCCATATCTTGATCTTTACTATACCCTACCTACCTTATTGTACTTTAGTATGCCCTACCTAATTTAAATCTAGTTGATTATGACTTACCTACCTATCCTTATTGTGATAACTACTTGAGTGTGCCCTATGAAATTGAATATAAAAGCCATATCTTGATTTTGAATACATGTATTTAATCTTGATTGTATCTATCTTACCTAAGCTATATCTTGAATACCTGATTTAATACTTGAGCCATATCTTGAAAGGAGAGGGGTCATTATCATGATTCAAAATTATTATAGGGGTTATTATCAGATCGAGGGATAAGTGAGAGAGGGCATTGTCAAGAGATGCTTGAAAATTATAAGAGGGGGCATAATCAATTACATAGATAAAGGAGAGGGGGCATTGACTAAGCCATATCATGAAAGGAGAGGGGACATTCTCACCTATATATATAAATAAATGATTAAGGAAAACTAGGGAGAAGGCTTGAAGGTAGATTCATGTCAAATTCCTAATCACTCCCTCATTATCCCTCATCATCCCTTATCATCCCTAATCACTCCCTCATCGACATCATCATCCCTAATCATCCCTAGTCACTCCCTCATTATCCCTTATCATCCCTAATCACTCTCTTAATGGCCCTTATTATTCTTAAACACATCCTCATTGACCATCATCATCAATAATAACTCTCTCATCATCCCTCATTTCCTCTCATCATCCATAATCACTCCATCATCAACCCTCATCATACCTAATCACTCCCTCATCAAACCTCATCATCCCTTATCATCCCTTATCATCCCTAATAACTCCCTAATTATCTCTCATTGTCCCTCATTTTAAATAATAAATCCATCATAATCATTAGTCACTTTATCATTATCTCTCATAATCCCTCATCATCCCTAATCATTCTCTCACCCCACCTTGTCCCTAATCACTCTCTCATTTTCCCTCATTATCCATAAACCCTCCCTCATAAAACCTCATCATTTCTCATTATCCCTAACAACTCCCTCATTATTCCTCATTATCCCTCATAATCCCTTATCACTCCATCATAGACCCTATTTATCCCTCATCATCCTTAATAATACCCTCATTGACCCTTATGATCCCTCATCATCCCTAGTCACACTATCATCATACCTAATCACTCCTTCCTTGTCTCTCCTTGTCCTTAATCACTCCCTCATTAGTATTCATCATCCCTAATCATTTTCTCATCAACCCTCATCATTTTGCATCATCCTTAGTCACTTAATCATCCCTCATTATCCCTTATCACTCTCTCATTATTCATCATCATCCCTAGTTACTTCGTCATCATTATTAATAATAACTCTTTATACCTAATCACTCCCTCATCAACCCTCATCATTTATCATCATCCATAATCATTCTATCATCCCTCATTATCCCTCATCATCCCTTATCACTCCCTCATCATCCCTAATCATTACCTTATTATCCATAGTCACTTGGTCATCATTATCCCACATCATCCCTCCTCATCCCTCATCATCCCTAATCATTTCATCATTTGCCCTCATCATCATTAGTCACTCCCTCATCATTCCTAATCACTCCCTCCTCATCCATAATGACTTATTGATTGACCCTCACCATCCCTCATTATCACTAATAACTCCCTAATCACCCCTCATCATATCTAATCACTCCATCCTCATCCCTCCTCATCCCTAATCACTCTTTCCAATACCATATGGTAGATGCAGTGGATTTTTGCTTTTGCTTTATTGGCTTCTATTCTAATTCTAATTTTTTCTTGCTCAAATATGGTGTCAAAATAATTTTATCATTATGGATCTTAAATGAATATATTCACGATTCCCACTATAACTAGCTAGAATCTCTACAATCATCCCAACTTAATACCAACATATTTATCATGATCATGATACCCACTATCACTATCACTGGATAAAATCTCTATCATGATCTATTAGATTTAGAGTTATTCTTAAATTCAAAAATAGTTGTGTGATCTAGGGTTTGTTCTACCTGGGGTGCCCCTCTAAGGTGAATTTGATGTATATTACCCATCTTAGACACCTAATTAGATTTATCTTTATGTGATTCAAAATATGTGACATAGGAATATATCCATGTATAATGAAGTCTTAATTTGACCATAAATTAATTTCATAATAATACAAATAAACCATTTACTATAAATCAATGCGGTTATGTCATTGATCAAGACATTGATTACAATCAAGTATATAAATTTATATAATTGGTTTCAAGTAAGCACTCTCTAATCTTTAGTTAAATACTTGTGGTTTATGGTCCCATTTTCAAGGTATTATAATATGAAGATATCATTATACTACCAAAAAATCTAGAGGAAATGGATTCAGTTTCCCAATATGAGAGTTGAGTTAATCCAAAAGTTGAGCCAATCCTAGATGTAGCTATTGATGGAAACTATTGGTGGGATGTTGGATTACCCATACCCCCACTAACTATTAGAATCCCTCACCCTATATATATACATATATGGGGATTTTTTAAATCCCTCATATATATCTAGTAAGGATTGAATCCTAGACCTGAGTACTAGGTCAAGTCCCAATCTAAGGTTAGTCATAACCCAATCCCATAGTCTAGTTCTCTTCCCCATCTATCATGAGAAGATTCAATATTCAATCCTTATCTTTATGCTACTCATACTCTCCCAGACTAAAAGGAAATTCATATATATATATATATATCCCACATAAAAGGGAATGTGTTGATTCATCCCATATATATCTAGGCCATTAAAGGATTGAATCCCATAGTCCAATTAGATAGATTACTATCTCAAACCAATATTATCTGATTATCTAGTAAGATTCAAAGATCTATATGGTGATCTATGCCTAACTCGAGAGAGAGTGAATATCCAAATCCTTGAGATAGAATAAATATGTAATAAAGTGATCAAAGGGTGGGATAAAAAGTATTACTTAGATGTATAGATTGGTATTGGGGCATCTAAGAATCCCATTCCTAGAGTTGAGAATCCCAAACTATATTTGTAAAGATAGGGTGACAGGAGACTAGTTGAGAATATTATTCCCAACCCCATAGTTTAGTTCTTATTTTTATATGTCTTTAAGAGTATATCCATATTAGAGTGGAGTGATAGATAGATAAATAGGTGGTTTTCAATCTGGTAGAGTGTGTTCCAATTAGGTATTCGGTAGAGTGTGTTTCCTAACCCAAATCAATCTATACCCAACTTGATATACAAAAGTAAAAAAAGGCATATGCCTTAATACAATGTATTTTGGATGGTATACTTAGAGATTAGGCATGGATGATAGGCCATAAAGATTAAATTAGGGTCCTATTGTACTTTGAGTATGCCCTAGTCCTACATATAGTAAATTAGGGGATAGTGTAAGAATGGGGGCTTCACCATAAATATATGATTAGCTTCATTATGAAATACCTATCCTAATCCCAAGATTTACCTACTAGATAAGGCAATGAAATATTTCCCTACCTACTTCATCTATGCCAAATAGTAAGGCAAGGGAAACTTGTCTTCTTGATATCTAGTTGTGCTTCACATAATAGCATATCAAGGGAAGCTTTCATTCCTAATATATAACAAGGGATTAAGGAATATTTATGAAGTGAATATTCCATTATTTATATATAGATTTGCTTTGATTATGGATTAAGACATAGTTTTCATAAGAACAAGATATAGTCTAGCTAATATAGTCCAACATCTAAGCATGGCACCCACTATACACCCCAAAATTTGGGTCACTTTTACACACCAACATATGTGTAAACCCATAGATCTTATTTCACTAGTGAGGAGGTGGGAGAATAGATAACTATAAGTGAGTCACTCTATAGTCATCACTCCAATTTTTATTACTTAAATAACATGACTGACTCAATATTATCTTATTTCCACCATGGAAATCTTATGACAATATCCCTAAATTAATACATCATGGCCCTATCTGATCTATCAGACATGAATGAGGATAATCACCCTAGTACACTCTAATCTCAACAAAAATAATCAAAAAACCATTCAAGATTCATCCAAAAAAGATACCATTAAATCTTAAATACATTTATATTAGCTACTAGATTGGAACACACTCTACCAGATCAATGGTTGCCTACATTTTTATCTATATGACATCATATTTTTTTACTTTAAAATTCATTATAAATGGATATATTATTCAATCATAATTTAAATCACATTAGTATCAATCCAATCAGGTGTCTAGAGGGGCCATGTACATCAACCTAACCCTAGAGGAGCATCCTAAGTGGACCAAAACCTAGATCTCCCAGCCAATTTTACATTTAATAATAATTATCTATCTTATTTATTATGATAGATATTTTTTCCAATGATAGTGATATTGATAGGGGGATCATGATCATGATATAGATTCTAGTAGAAAGTCAAGATCATGATAGATAATCTAGCTAGTGATAGTGGGAATCATGAACATATCAATTTCCAACTCCACAATGATAGAAAAGATTTGAAATAATATAAATGAGAAGAATATCACTTAATTTATCTCAACATAAACAATCCCTCATGGTTTTTGAATTTCATGCATACATCATCCTAGCTTTGTGGTCTCATATGTGTGTGTGTATGTATATTTATATGTATGTATGTGTGTGTATAGATATATAGATATACATATATACATATATATAATACATATATATGTATACACACACAAAATATATATATATATATATATATATATATATATATATATATATATCCATATTATGGGAAAATGGTTTGATATGTAAGAATCATTAACTTTTATTGATGGAATGGAATATAATATGTATGAAAGTGTGACCTTCATTTTAATCATTTAATCTATAATTTTAGGGAAAGACTAAATGATCCTATACTCACACAATGTTACAGACAGGAATACCTAACTAGCATATATCTAAACACATGGTTTACAAATAGATATAAATATGAATCTATAGATATAAATGGCTCTACCAAATAAATGGTAATATATAAAAGTATCAAAAATCCAAATAAATATAAATAAGATCTAAGAAGAGTTGCTTTGAGCCTAAGTCGGCTTAAAGAGGAGTTGTTTGTTCATTGAGTAATATTTATTTGTAACAATAAGTGAAAGGGATTTATGGAGAGAAGAGTTCATTTGAGCCTTATTTGAGAGATTAAAATATATAATTAGAATAAAATCTAATTAGGCATAAATAATAATAAATTTCATCTACCATCAAGGTATTGGATGGAATGATTATGGATGAGGAGCGATGACGACAGAGTAAATAGGGACGATGACAAATGATGAGGGAGTGATTAGGGATGATAAAGTATGGTGATGTTCAATGAGTTAGTGATTATTAATGATGAGGTAATCATTAGGGGTGATGAGGGAGTGACTAGGGATGATGAGAGAGTGACTAGGGATGATGAGAGATAATGAGGGAATGATTAATAATGACGAGGGAGTGATTATGAATGATGATGGAGTGACTAGGCATGATGAGGGATGATGAAATATTGATTGGGAATGATTATGGATGATTAGGGTTGATGAGGTAGTGATTAGGGATAATGAGGTAAAATGAGGGATGATAGAGTGATTATGGATGATGAGAAATAATAAGAGTTGATAAGGGATTGATTAGGGATGGTTAAGGCTAATGAGGGAATGATTAGAGATGAGAATGGATTGATAATGGATGATGAAAAATGATGATATAGTGACTAAGGATGATGAGAGACTAATATGGAATGATGAGGTACAAAGAGGTCTGATAAGGGAGTTATTAGGGATGGTGAGGGACAATGAGGAATAATGAGGGTATGAATAGGGATGATGAGGGATGATAAGGGTCGATGAGGGAATGATTTGGGATTATAAAGGATGATGAGGGTCAATGAAGGATAGATTAGGGATGATGATAAAAAATGAAGGATGATGAGGGAGTGATTAGGTATAATTATGGGTGATGAGGGTTGATGAGGGTGTGACTAGGGATAATTAAGGATAATGAAGGAGTGATTAGGAACAATTAAGGATAATTAAGGATGATGAGGGTTGATGAGGAAGTGATCAAGAATAATTAGGGATAATTAACGATGATGAGGGTTGATGAGGGAGTGACTAGGGATGATTAAGGATGATGAAGTTTGATGAGTTTGTGATTAAGGGCGATGAGGGATGAAGAGGCCAAATGTGGAATTGATTAGGGATCATGAGGGATAATCAAGGCCAATGAGGGAGTGACTAGGGATGATAAAGGATGATGAGAGTTGATGAGGGAGTGATTATGGATTATGAGGGATGATTTGGGTTGATGAGTGAGTGATTAGGGATGATGAGGGTAAATGAGGGATGTTGAAGGAGTGATTAGGGATGATGAGGGTCAATTAGGGTGTGATTAATAAAAATGAGGGCTATTGAGGGGTGATTACGGATGAAGGGGGATGATGGGGGATGAGAGAGTGACTAAGAATTATTAGGGATGATAAGCATCCATGAGGTAGTGATTAGGGATGATGAGGGATGATTAGGTATAATGGGGGTCAATGAGGGAGTGATTAGGGATGATGAGTGATGATGAGGACTAATGATAATGTCATTAAAGATGATGAGGAATGATAAAGGATGATGGAGGTCAATGAGAGAGGGATGAAATATTATAATGAGTGATGAGGGAGTGATTATGATGATGAATGATGATTTATGTATGTGACCCCCCTTTGTCCATATGATTTTTAGAGAGGGACATAATGATGAGTGATTTTGATATGTGCCTAATAAAATAGGGTTTAAAATCACTCCTCTCCACCCAAAATAGTATTGGTTATAGTTGTGGTATTTGTATTATCTTATGTGAGTTTGGAATGATATAAGATGACTTTTTTATGTGTGTCTATAATAAATCAATTAGATCATGTATGCATGAGATTGGAATTAAAGAACGGATGGATTGACCCATCTATTTTACATTTGTTTTGGAGTGAATAGTATATTTTTATGATGACTCTTGAATGGTGTTTTTATTCCTTATATTCTAAATGAAGTGTACTAGGGTGATTAGCTACATTCATGTCTAATTTAGAATACTAGATCATGACTATAGTTATATGTCATGTATGAGTGACCACATACATACATGTACTAATATGTATGTGGTAGATGTCATGCATGAGTGATTTTATCATGACTAAAGGTATGCTATAGGTCACATGCTATAGGGTAGTCATTTATGTATATCAATATACCCATTGATCAAAAATCCCATAAATTATTTAGGAATTTTGCCTAAATACACCTTCAAGCCTTTTTTCCAATTATCCCTAATCACTCCTTTCTCTATATAGGTGAGAATTCCCCCTATTTTTTTAAGATATGGATCACTCAATACCCCCTCTCTTTTCTCTATATATGTGATAATACCCCCTCCTAATTTTCTATCATCCCTTGATAATTCCCCATTTCCTTTATCCTTTGATCTAATAATGCACCATATACTAATTTTAAAGCATGATAATGCCTCCCTCTCCTTTCAATATATAGCTCAGTTAAGATAGATATGATCAAGATTAGATAAAGGTATTCAAGATTAATAAATGTATCAGGTATTCAATTAGATAGGGCATACTCAATTAGGTAGGCATATTCACATAAATAACTCAAGTAGATAGAGCATACTAAAATAGTTAGGGAAAAAAGGATAGGTTGGTATGGAATCCTCAAGTAGGTAAAGTAGGTAGGGCATACTCAATTAGGTATGGCATATTCAAATAAATAAATAAAGTATATAATGTATACTCAAGTAGGTAGGGAAACAAGGATAGGTAGGTAGGACATACTCAAGTAGGTAAAGTAGGTAGGGCATACTCAACTACATGGAAGTAGGTAGGGCATAGTCAAGATCAAGATATGGATCAGGTATTCAATCGAGTATCAAATACTCAAGTAGGTAAATTAGGTAGGGTATACTCAAGTAGATAAAGTAGATGGAACATACTCAATGATATATATCTATTACATACGTAACATGATTTGAAACTTTGTTTCTCATTATATCTTCTAATCTCAAAATTCTTAAAACTAAGTACTAACCAAAATGGATTTTGAAAAACTATATTCTAAATGGTAACTCCTATAGCTCTAGAATCAATTTTAGAAGATACAAACAGACCCTAATTTTTTATATTTATTAAAATAAATTTAATTATAAACTTAAATTTAATTTATATTACATGTTTAAATTTTATTTATATTATATTTCATATTCTTATACTTTAAATTTCTTTTACTAAATATATACACATTAAAATAAAAAAACAATAACAAATAAACAAACCATTGTACCAAAGGGTGTACGCCCTTTGTACTACATAGGGAATATGCCCTTTACCAAAGGGTCTATGCCCTTTCCTTCCAAAAAAGTTAAATATTTACATTTCCCTCTAAAACATGTGTTTTAGTGGGTGTACATCCTTTTATAAATGACATACACATTTTTCAAATGGTTTTTTCCCTTTCAAGAAATATTTTTTTGACTTTATGCTTTCCCTCCAAAAATGCTTCAGGTTTAGGCTTGGGGAGGTCCAAACCTAGACTAAAACTAGTCATGAAGTAACCTACATGATTTTAAAAAATTTAGGAGTCTTGTTCATATATTTTGACACATATGATTGGGCATATATATATATATATATATATATATATATATATATATATATATATATATGGGTTTTTAGAGAGAAAAACGTAGTTTTTAAATATAGAATTTTTTTAATGTTAAATTGTTTTTTTTAATTATTACTTAATTTTTACACAGCATACCTCATTATGGATTATCTACATATCATTACAAATACTTTTATAATTTTTTGACCATTAATCAAAAGTTTATAAAATTTATACATGACCAATCCATGCATCATTAGCAATGTTTTAAAAAATGATTTTCATGAATTTAACGTCAAAAAGTTAGTTTCGTACACTTTAAGTTCTAATTTTCATATATCTTGACTTGTAAACTTATTTAATATATATATATATATATATATATATATATATATATATATATATATATATATATATATATATATATATATATATATATATATATATATATATATTAAAAAATAATAAAAAATATCCTCACCAATATTTTACATTTCATCTATCCACATATGAGATTTCATACAACAATTCATTTGTTTACTCAAAAAAGTGTTTGTACACATGCAATATACTTATCTTTTCACCAAAAAGTGTCAAGCCATCATCATAAATGCATCAATTTTGAACAATTTTATTGTATATATATATAAACTACATTCAGAATGCCATAATTCATATTTTTATGTTATTTTCAAATTCTTTTTCCAAGTGTCTCTAAAATTCTCTCCAAGATCAATTATTATTTTCAAAAAAAAAGTGTCACTTTAAGCCCCCCTTATGTCCCTAATTATCTTACACCTACCTAAAAATTTGAGTTCTTTAATAATAAAGAGATAAATTTCTCATAGATAATTATTTATTATATTATGGTGTCACCCGATTGAGTGGGTTTCCTATGAGTTTTGATAGCATTGTTGTAGGATAAGTCTATATACACATAATATTTTTAAACTTTTATCGATTACTAACACTTTGTATCTTTTAGGAACCTATCGAGTCTCAATCTCTCTAAGTGTATGCTTTAAGGGGTGCAGCGAGAGAGGAGTGGATAGACCATTAGTGCTTCATAGGATTATTTTCCATTTGCCACTTGTTATCTACACATTTATCTCCTAAAAATATAAACCTTAAGCTTGATCTTCTCTATTGTACCCATTCTAAGCATTTGATACATTTTATCCTCCTATTCTGCACCTAAATCTCTTTTTGTTATTCAGATGTATTGGGTCTACTGGGTTGACCCTACACAATTTTAAGGTATTTTTCACTTAGGATCTAGTTGACCTTTGGTCGACCTAGCTCATGACCTTGTGAATTATTATCCAAAATTATACAAGATCAACTGGGTCAACCCTATCAGTTGAAATTTTTGAAAGGGTTTGGGGAAAGATCTGCCTATATATACAAGTTCATTTCCATCATTTATTAAGAAGAAATGAAGAACTAAGAGTGAATGAACATTTATTTATTCACCATTCTACTTGAAAAGTAAAGCTTAGGGTTCCATACTTTTCTTTGGATAGATGGATCTTAAATTTTAGATAAGTCTTTTAGATGAATCAATAGGTTATGTAGCCTATAATTTATTTATTTTTTCATCTTTATTATCATCCTTACATACTAAAACAACCTCTTATGAATCACCTTGGCCAAGGGATAAATTGAGGATTAGTGGGTTCATCTTCAAAGGTAAGTATTCCTAACTTTATTTCTCCTTTATAAGAGTAGATAGATAATGCATTTGTGCTTCTCTTCCATGTATTAGGATTTCATATACATTGAAATGAGTATATATTTTCTATGAATGTTTAGTTTTATTATTTTTAACCCCTATTTTGTGCCACAAGATTTGGTGAGCACTAGATTAGATTTACTTTTCTTTTTATTAGAATAGGTGAATTATCAAAACCTAGGACCCCCTTAGGGTTATTACATGATTGTGTTAGACTAGAAACTTTGAAACCCTCCTTTGCATGTTGTATTATGATAAATGATCCCCTAATCAAGTCTAGCAAATCCCCATATTAGTCATGTTACTACTTAACAAATATATTCCCAATCAAAAGTGTTGGTATGCTCTATCTTCTGCGAGTTAAGATTGATTTATATACATGATGCATTTTTTATTACATACATTCTAGGGAACCTGATGTGAACTAACCCTTATAGGATTTGTTCACTTATTTTTCATTATTTTTATCATATATTTGTCATAGTAAGTTGATTGCATTGACATAGTTATAAATTTTGTGTGTAAGTTTAACAGACAGTTACATCCAAATGACTGTTATTTTTATGCATGCTCTTTTTTAGGTATAGGATACTGGATCAATCTATTCAAACCAATAAAATTTTCCAAACTTTAATACATCTAATATTGACTAATAGGTCAACCCAATCAATCATGTACATTTCAGGCATTCAATAACATGCCTCTGCAAAGTTGGATCGACCTAGTCGACCCTGTTAGCAAGATTTTCAAGCATTTATCAGGGTTTTTTTATATCAATCTCATTTATTTACATCTTTAGACTCACCAAGGTTATTTTCTATCTTTTCTCTCTTTTCTTATAGTCTTTATTTTCATAGTTTACAATCTTTAAAACTACCTTTGTACAGTCCACTGAATTAACCCTATCGACCTAGTTCTATATTCTATGTGTTGTTTGGATAGCTAAGTTGACTCTATCAGCCTTGTTCATTTTTAGACCTTTGATTTTATAGTACAAAGGCAACACTATCAACCTTGTTCTATATTTTGTGCATACATTGTTGACTTCATCAATACTATACCATTTTTTAAAGTTATAATTAACCTTTATATGCTAGTAATTAGCTCACACTTTCATTTCTTATTGTTTGCATGCTTAGAATAGATCACATAGTCTAATTAAGTGGTTTTTAATTTACCATTTAGTTTCACTATTTTCTATTTTATGCATACATGACCAAATCACAAAATCTTAAACAAGCACTTTAATAACTGTCTATCCAAGGCCTACCTACTTAGATTTCATCACTAAGGGGGAAGCCAACTTGGTTTTATGGCCAAGTATAATCACGTAGTTAATGATATATTATAGCTAAGCACCTAACACCCTTATCTTTACGATGTGTGAAGTGAGGGGGTAGGCCCCAAAACCAAGCCTGTACCATTGCCAACACAAATCCCTTTCAACCCAAACATCTTGAAACCATCCTTAAATTGCTTTTTAGTTCCTTGTTTATAGCCAACTTCCTATCACATTCAAAATTATATTAGAATAATCTAATAACATTTAGGTTGACCATCTAGTTAGCTTTTAATTTTCAAGTTGATTACTTATTTTTTACTCAATTGTGTGTTGTATTACAAAAACTTGCAATGGCTAGTGTTGGTGTAAGGTTTTATGTTATGTTCCTCAATTGGATTACCCTCATTGATCTAATTGATTATTTTCCTTTAGTTCTTAATTTTCTAAATACTTGTAAAATTATTTTTATCTCAGTACACAATCATTTTAGTTGACATAGTTTGTTATAGGTTGTTTGATTTTCCCTATTTATTGTATTAGATCAACCCAATCAACCTTGTATACTTTTTAACCTTTTTTTTTAATACTAGATCGACCTAATTGACCCTGTATTATTTATAGGCCCTGTTCCTTGTGCTTGGTCGATCCAGTCGACCTTGTACTATTTTTTTCACTTCTTATTTCCTTGATTTTGCATTTCTCTTACCTAATTTTTATTCATTTTCCTTCATCGTGAATTTTATATTTGAAGACAACATTGAGCTTAATCCAATGAACATGATGAGTTTTACCAACCCTCATAGGGTCTCACATATGTAGAGTAAGTCTCCTCTCTTAGATGAGAGTAATGTTCACATATCCACTCACACAACAAACTATGAAACACCTCTTAATACCTCTTCATAGCATAATCCTCTCTTCTCCATAGAATACCAACCCAAATTAGAGTATACCCTAAAAATTCTCTTCTTTATCTCAAAATTTCCTCAACATCAAGGAAAATATCGCTTTACCATTTATCATGTTATGATTATTGGTAAATCTAAAAAGCCTAATTCACCTACTCCCACATTCTCAAATGTATTTGGGGTACCACTTTATTTTATTCTTAACTTGTTCCCTCGATTATGACCCCTTCACATACCATGACCTCCTCTTCTTTAAATTTTTCTACTTTTATGCCTAGTATATCCACTAACATGGTAGGATCTATATCTAGTGGGCCTTTTATAAGATCCACTATCCTTAACTCTTCCACTAGTGCATCATTTTCTACTAATGGTAATCATGATTCTAGTGTTTCCTCTTCTCATCCATTCACTATTCCATCCTTTGCTTCACAATAAAAATTTTCCACTAGTGCTTCCCATTCTCATAGTTCTTCTCAAGCTCCTATCAATTCTAATAGTGGTACCCAAGCCACTAATACCAACTTTAATACTTCAAATAATTCTAATTATGTTGATCAAACCCACCAACTCTTGCTACAAAAACTCAATCAAATGAATACCTTTCAATCTCATAATCTAAATCAAATGATGAGAATGCAAAATCACTTTCTCCATCTTCAAACTCATCATCATCCGATGACTTGGGGTACACATAATCAAAATGTTCCTCCTCCTCTTCAATATTCCCAAGGTAATCTCATTCCTCAACCTCTTTTGGTCAACAAAACCATTAAGCATCTTCAAAAGGAACCTCTTACCACTCAAATTGCTAATATTCATATAGGAGTTATCACCCCTACAATTTATTATAATGGATCAACTGATCCTACCCTTCAGCTTAAAACATTTAAAAATCTTTATAAGGATTGGGTCAAATTGAACACCTTTGTTGCTACCAAGATCTTAGCCAAAACCCTCACGGGTGATGCCTTAGATTGGTAAAATCAACTTATAATTCATTATATTACTAGTTTGGAAGATTTATTGAATGATTTAGTTTAATAATTTCAAACTAGTGATCTTCCCAAAAACACTTTGGTGCACTTCATAAATTGTAAATAACTTAAAAATGAAACTACCAGGCTTTTGTTAAAAGATGGAAAATTTTATCAAACAAATGTGAACATAACATGGTCAATGATAACCTTTTTCATCTCTTTACCAATGTTATTTTTCCCAAGTTACAATATTGAGTCCTCTCTCTCTCTCTCTCTCTCTCTCTCTCTCTCTCTCTCTCTCTCTCTCTCTCTCTCTCTCTCTCTCTCTCTCTCTCTCTCTCTCTCTCTCTCTCTCTCTCTCTCTCTCTCTCTCTCTCTACATACTTTGAAGGAGGTTATTAACCAAGCTAAATGTCAATATTTTCTTATGCATCAATTTGAGCCACCCCAAACTTCTACGGGTCCTTGACTCTTAAGAACAAAAAATGTAATGCTACCAATGATGGTGTCACTAATTCTTATGACACCATTTACACTATTCAAGTTGTCATTCCTAACCAATATTTAGAACCATCTCCCCCTTCTCAACAATATACCAATCCTCATTTATTTTCACCAAATACCATCAACATTCACAAACTCTTATCCTTAGTTTAATTACTTAAGTGTCTACCTAGGACTTTACACCAAGAACTTGACCCTACTCATCCTATGAAATCCTAGTATGATACTAACAGTTTTTTTTGGTTTCATGCTGGTTGGGGTCATTCTCATGAGACATGTCAAAATCTCCATAATTTAGCCATGGATTTTCTTCTTGGTCCTAATTTTGATCATGATTCTATCATTCAAAAGCATCAACAACCCTATGACATTGATTTTAAGACTCACAAAACTCATACTAAATCTCAACAATTAAATCAAGCTAATGTTCATTTGGCTATCTATAAAGACCCTCTGCCTAACCACTAACCTAATCAAGATACCCAAGACAAGCCCACCCCTTCCATCAATAATGTATAAAGTCTTGTTGACCCCACTTCTGAAGAGAATGTGGTTAACATGACTAATATGAAAAGGTTTATTGCTTTCATTGACCCTCAACCTATCTACACTCCTCCATTATCTTGCACATTCTATGTTATCTAATTTCTTCTCTAACTCATTTAAATGAGTTGGGGTAAGATGACCTTATAACCTTTGATGACCAAATTCCAAATTATCCCTTGGATAACACTTCCCATTATATTTCTACCATTCTTCCATATTCTAACATTAATGATCATCAAGATTCTATGAATACTTCTTCTACCAATTCTCAAAATCAACCAAAACCAACCATTTCTTCTTCTCAACATAATTTAAAATATTGTTCTAACCTTCTCCTTCTTATCAACACAAATTCCAATGCACTTTAGTTCCTCCTCCTGAGGACGTTATTAATCATTATGTACATATTTCTAACAATCTTCTTATGGGTTATGATGAGTGGATCCCATTATGGAACTCACTAATATCACATCCCAAATTTTATTCCTTGAGCTTATGAGGACCTCTCCACAACATATAAACCATCTTATACAACTATTGTTCAAAATGAACATCCCTCATCCTCCCTTAGTAGGATGTGAAGCAACCTTATCTATATCTGAGGATATCATATTACAACAATGTGAAGAGATGTCCATACTTATTGATGAAATAATGGACACTTCTCTTTCTTTAAAAGTTGCTATCACTTATATGATTCTAAATGAGATTCTACTTCATGTGGATGATCCTCCTTTATTCATTAGTATCTAAATAAGTGATATATAATTCAATCATGCATTGATTAATGAAGGTTAAAGCACTTGTATTTCCTCTCTTGATTTTATCAAAACCCTTAGATATTCTGAATGTAATATCAAATCCACACAAAGCACATGCCAAGGATATGATTGAAGGAAAATGCCTTTATTAGGTTGTGTCTGGATTTCCATTACTATCCAACCTATCATTTTTCATGTGAAGGTGATGATATTTAACTTTCCTCTTTCTAATAACATCTTTCTTGGTAGGTCGTAGACCCATCGTATGAGATCAGTTGCTTCTTCCACCTACCAATGCATTAAATTCCCTCACAATGGAGCCATTTATAATATTTAGGGTGATACTAACCCTTGTAATTTTTAAAAATTACAAGACTATGGTGTCTTCAAGACTCCTACTCTTGAAACTTTGCCCAGTGTTTCATTCCATGATTCTCAAAGCTTTAATTTTCCCATTAATTCGACTCGAGCTTACAATGGGCATCCTGAACTCATTAAGAATATTCCTCCTAACCTCTTATATTTTGAGGAGGATGAGCTTGATAAGAATAACTTAAAAATTAGAACTTTTGATCTCTCACCTCATCTCATCTCTCAAATTTTGGCTTCTTTGCATCCCCATTCTCTCAAACCTCTTTGTGATGATATTCCCATTATCTTGACTAAGACTCAGCATTCTATTCACCACACTTTTTTGAATGACAAGGTCATTCCTACTTGCATCATTGACCTTCACACACTTTACTATGATGATGGCTATTCCTTAGGTGATCCATTCTTAGGTGGTCTTATTTAGGCCCAAGATTTCTTCTTTGTTTGAGTCTTTTCATATATATTCCAATTTTCCCTCATTTATAGTTCTTAATTTTATTATTTTTCCTCTTTATTTTAGGGTAGATATGGCACCAACACCTCCAATTTCTGAGGAACCTCATAAAAGTATACGCATGGATCATGTTATGACTAGGCCTTACCACTTTCTTGGGTACCCTAATCTTTATATCTTTCTTATCCTTGAGATGTGTGTGACCCTTCTTAAGCCTTTTGTATATCTTGCCCCTTCCTTAATGAAACCTTCATCGTAACCCATTTTTTATCCTACTATAGTTGAGCCCATTCTTGCTCCCACTATATCTGAGCCTATTCTTGCTTCTGTTGTTGCTGAGTCTATCCATGTTTCTAATTCCATTGCTCTTTCTATTGAGCTTAGTTCTATTCTTTCCCCACCACCACCTTTCCTTGGTGATGGTTTGTTTCATTTACCATTGATGGCTTCATTACCCACCAAATGGGTGATGATCTTTCTATAGGTTCTTTCACTCTTGTTACACCTTCTCCTATGATTACTTCTCCTAAGACCACTCACAAGCATATTTGTTGCTTCCATGGCATAGATAATCATTCATCCACCCATTTTTGCAAGCTGCAATAATATATTAATACTTTGCATCCTTCTTCCCCTCAATCCTTAGACAAATCCATGCCTCCCCCAAAGATACTTTTTAAATATATACCTAAGTATGGAGAGGTGTATTATTTATGGCACCAATGTGGCACCCATCTAATTGATCATTATCACATCCTTTAGCAACATCTTAAAGATCACCTTATTATTAATCCTAAACCTTCTACCATTCCTTCCATAGGTCATTCCTACAAGAATTCTCCTCCTTCTCACATGGATCCACCTCCTATGATTCCATCCCCTCATGTGGTCAATTCATTGCCTTTTGTGCCTCCACCCATGACTCCTTCACCTGTGGACCTTACCTCACCTATGGATCCTCCTCCACCCATGAGTCCCTCACCTGTGGATCCTTTTCCATTAGAGATTATTGCATCTCTCTTGAATCTCCCATAGATCCCACTCTTATGCATTCTCTTGAGAATCCCTTGCCTAATTTATCTCTTCAACATGAACCATCAAGCATTCCCACGTTTTTTGTTGAGGAGATAAGATGAGAATTTTTTTCTTAGTTTTCATTGAAGATAGATGAGACATTAGTATCAATTCGTATCCAGCTTCATAGAGATCTATTTGATGTTTTGGATAATGCATGTGGGTAGATTTATTAGTATTTATAAACACATCTATGGTGATTTTATGTTTACATTTGGATTGGATGTATACTTCAATCTTATATTTATCTATCTATTATATCATTTGACACTGTGTCAAATTATTATTTATCTTACATGGTGACTTTACTTTTACATCATATATTGTTTATATTATCATTTATGTTTTCCTATGGATGCCTTTATTTATTATTGCTTTCTCTTTTCTTCTTACATTTTATTTATTATTCCCTTCTTGTGTCATTATTATTGTTTGCAATCTTATCTTTATTTTTTATGGATAATGGTCATTGTGACTTGGTTATACAAACCTGGTTCCCTTTCATCATTTCCTATCACCATGTGATCATGTAGCAAAAAATTCATCTCATTATAATCTCCTTTTACTGATCCACTTTGGATCTCCATTTTTCCTTTAATTCTTTTTCATAAACTAAGCATATACATGGCTAAGACTTGAGATAAATTATTGGTTCATTGTTAAGCCTAAGTGTCCTAGTCAGTCTTATCTTGGGTTACTTAGCTTCCTTTAGCTTAATCATATAACTTATTTGTGTATATAACTCTATCTCTCATGATTGGTCATTCCATGTCCATATGGAGGAGGAATAATAAAAGCCATAAATCTATGCAAAATTCAAATCATTAAATAAAAGGAAATGATACAAAAGGTAAAAAGATTTAAAATTATTAAAAGTCCAATCACACTAAAAGACATGATTCAAAGCACATCTCATTTTTCTAGTCAAATTTCAAACTCCATAGTTGGCCTCACGATAGAGTCAAGGTCTATTGGGGTGTAATAGATAGGCCAGTAGATTAGAAAAATAGAATAAAAAATAGTGCTACCTACTTTCTCATGTAAGTACCCAATCTTCACAATAGATCGACAGATTTGTAAGAGGTCATGAGGAATAGGGAACACATCATGGGAAGGTAGGTCCATTTTAATTTTTCTTTACTAATCTACCTTTATGAGTTAATCTTAGTAGCATGCTTATTTTCCTACAAAACTTAGTATCTATAGCGAATAGGTTTATTTTGTACATTGATGGTCACTATCCACTTAGTGTCTTCTCATGTCCTTAGTATGCCTCTTTTCTCCTAAGGTCTACTCATAAGATGCCTAAATTATGATTTTTACATTCCCATTTTCACTCCCTACATTCTTCATATTTCCTCTTGAGAAATATTGTTTTGTTCACTGATCACTCCTCTTGGGATTCCATTTGTGAGTTGCATTATAAGACTATGAATAGGACTTGGTATTCCTCAAAAATTACTACCATTTCACCTTCTTATTACACACATCCCTTGTTACCCAATTTTCACATTTATTCCACCTCATTAGTGTTCCCTTTATGAGTTATAGTGTAAGACCATGGATAGGACCTATAATTTCTCATAAAATCTTCCAATAATCTAAGTCACAATCAAAATTACATGTGTCAAATATGAGATAAGTTGTGATTGATCATGAAGTTACACATCATTGACATGCTTCCCAGCTTCATTTTGTATGTTTTTTGCTTCATTTATCTTTTGATTTTATCTTCTTATTTTCCTAGTGCATATAAGAATTTAACCATTTTCTTGAATCTTTCATACTTCTTAGTTTGAATTAGTGTGATAAATTTAAGACCAAATTTTTTTGCCAATTTTGTTTCTCTTATACTTCTCAACGTGATTTAGTATGATTGATTGACTTAATTGATTTTTTTTAATACCATTTTGTTCCTTTTTCATGATATTCTATTTTATTTCATTATTGTCATACTTCCCAATGAAATTTAGTATGATTTTACTTGTTTTAATTTAGTGTTAAATCTTTTGTTTGATTTAAAAACAAAATTATATATACCATCTTATTTTACCACCCTTTTATTCTTATACTTAGTCTTTTTATTACACATTTTTCCACTTGAAATAGTGTGTAGTACATTTTTTTATTGGTTATATTTTACCAGGTCCTTTTTGTCTATTTCAATTTATCCATGCATGTGTCCTACATAATGATAGAAAAAAAACCACACTTCATATATTTCCTATAACATATACAACAAAAGATAAATACATGTGATAGAAATAAATATATCCAAACATCAACAACCACAACCATAATGATAACACATACAACCAATATCTAGAATGCCAAAATGATATATATATATATATATATATATATATATATATATATCTATCATGAGTTTTGATACAACAAATACAATCATATATAATGTTCCAGCTCTATGGTTGGGCCCCATCCTACCTATCTTGTGGCCTAACCATGCTTCCTATAGATGTCTCAGTCTGACTCCTTCGAATGAAACATTGTAATGAGACTGTCTGAGATCTCAATTTGGACACCTACCCCTATAGATGAGCTACCTGAGCCCACACCTATGCCAACTAGGTCAAGGTCACAAAATTTGTTGATCTCCCTTGCTCCTATACTTGTGTCATATAGGTTAAGGTCATTGCATGTGTCATTCTCTCCTACTCTTATACTTGTGTCATATGTGTGAAGGTTTCTACCTGTATCACTCTATCCTAGGCATGTGCCTATGTCATTTATATCACTATAGCCACATGTGCAACTCTCTTCTCAGCTAAGGCCTACCATGCCTGTGTCTCTCATACACCCATCTCTTATGGTGGCTTCACCCTCTCTTTATATGCTTGTATCTACCTCACTACATCTCCAACTAGTCTAAACCATCACACCTAAGTTGGGGTAGATGATACACTAGAATCCTCTAGTGTCATGGAGTCATACAAGATTAGTGCCTCATCTAGGACATCATGGAGTGTTCCCCTCACTAGGTACCCCCATCTGATCTCCTCCTCTAATCCACCTACAACAAGAAAACTAGATAGATATTAGATCACTAATATATATCAAAATCTATCTATCTCTAGTATATTTCACATAAACTTGAGCAACACTTTTGCCTCTTTTATTACTTGTTTGTGTGTCAACTACCACTATCTCACCATATGTATGACTACCAATCATAGTCTCTCCATCTACATGGCTTTTTAGAACCTCTTATATCAGTCACTTCCTAAAAAAAATCTTGCAGACATAGCTTGAGTCCATCTTATCCTATGCCTAAGTGGCCTCTCTATAGTCCAACTATGCCTTGGCTTGTCTACTAAGTCATCTGAGATATCAATGGTCTCTACTATCTCCTACTACTCCTACCTCCATCAATGTCATATCCTCAATGGTCACCACTCATCTTATTATGGATTTGGTGGTGGTACCTCTAATGCTCCTACCTTCACACCCATCTCCTCTCACTCTGATACTTATCATGTTTGACCAGTCCATAGTCTCTCATGATGTGGCTTAAGCATCAAAATCACCACTAGTGGCCCTAGCCCTCTTCTCCCTCATAGCCCTCTAACACGTCAATCCTAAAACATGGGCACCACTATCAACACTAATGGGTGAGGAAAGCCCATCTTCCCTAGTACTCATGCCACCAGATGTGGCTTCATCTACCAAGTGTAATGTCCTACCACCTCCATCCATGTTAAAGTTTGTGCAACTATGTCCCAATTAGGCCATGTAGTATAGATGTGCCCATACGTCTACCATACTATATCTATCCATCTCACTATCTATAGTGCTAACATGTGGGGCATGACCCATGTTACCTAGTCCTATCTCCATCTCTATACTCATGGTGACCTATCATCTCGACTACATGGGGAAACCCAGATGGTCGATACATGGGAAACCTCTCATATACCTAGGCCATTAGTAGTATGATCAATCCAATAGAATTATACCCTTTGAATAACATCCCATACATACCATGCATGAAATGTACCTAGATGATATACCCTAGATCATATAGCATCCTCTCCTCTAATATCATCCAGCTCAAGGTTATCATGAAGAGTTTTGTTTGACTTATGGCATAGCACTCATGTCATCACAATTCATATCATATCCTTCTAAGTATCCATAATCTATGAGGTATACACATCAAACATACTCACTCTCTAGCCTACATATATCATCTTTGACCTTATAGCCCATACATTTAAGGCTCTCCTCTCATCCTTGCTATCAAGTGTCCTAGTAGTCATTGGTGTCCTTGATATCAAAAATCTTAGGATGGCATGTAAATCCTTTAGGGTGATGCCCACCTCTATCATATCCCCCTCCACCTACCATCTAAAGATGTGAGTTAATCATTCCCATCATCTTAGGAACATGACTAACAAATCTGAGCTCAAGGGTATCCTACACATCTCTATTATGCCACCTAGACCTATAAAGATTAGTCTCACCTTATCTTTTATTATCAAATACTCTAATAGATCTGGTAGTCAAGTGATGTCTACCTAATGACAAAATATAGATCACCCCTACAATCAATAAATAATGAAAGATGTATCATATCCCCCATGTCATGTATAGTCAAAATACATTATTTTTACAAATTTTAATAAAAAACAAGCCTAAACCACTTTAATTTATTCATTTGAACCCATTTTTAACCTACTCACCCCTTTTTAGCACTTAGTTGGTCATTTTGGGTCATTCTAGCACTCTTTTAGCCATTTGCACACATTTTTGTACTATTTTGGTTCTTTGGTCAAACTAGTTTAACCAAAATTTCCTTATTTTTAGTCTAGTTGACTTAAAAATCTAAGTCAACCCTCTTATTTCCCCCCTAATACTGTGTTATCATATTGGCCAATTTCACTCAGTTGACAAACTATACTAGGTTGATAGTCTACAAACTATACATGGACAACACATACCTACTAGGTTGGCAGTGTGGATTTTTCCATATTTCAACCTAATGGGTTGACCCAGTTGTTTTTCCCTACTGACCCCTTACATTCTGAAAAAAGGTGTCTTCTAACAATTTTTTCCCCTAACCCTTCAAACCCATTTTTCTAAATGGTTTTTCCTACCCATAGCATCTGATTTGGTTTTATTTTGACATTGAAAAATGCTTAAAATTATAAATTTTTAAAAATGCACTTAAATCACTGAAATATTCAAAAACTAGCTTAATATTCTCAATTGCCTACATATCCTGCACCCGTTGCCACCTTTAGGGGTTGCTCTCATCTAGCCTATCATCTCCTTGCCATCCTAGCTCATTTTGTCTCTCAGAGCTCTTTTTCTCTCCTTAACAAGTCAAAATAACAAATGACTTTCATTTCACCCTATTTAAAATAACTTTTCACAATTCAAATCTTTCAATTATTCGTTCAGCAGATTCTTTGTTTTACCTCTATCTTTGTTTTTACTCATCCATTTTTCAAACCATAAAAATATTCTAGATTAGTGATGACATAAATAATATTTTCCACTATTATATGCCTATCTTCTAATTTTTTTGATTTTTGGCTATTTTTTGCACTAATTTCTTGCAATTTATTTTTTTATCTATAGCACTAAGGTAAGTAAAGGTATGTTTTTTTTTTTAATTATATCTTTTATTTTATCTTATTTTTTGCTTACTTCACTTTACTTAGCATTGTGTTATGTTTTATCATGTTCTATTTCTCAAAGCACTATTTTGTGTTGCACTCACATGACACGTGATGAGCTTCAAGTGGTCCATATGTATACACATAATATTTAAAAAAATTATTGACTACTGACACTTTATATCTTGTAAGAACCCATCGAGTCTCAATCTCTCTGAGTGCATTCCCTAAGGAGTGCATCAAGAAAGGGGTGGGCAAACCATTGGTGCCTCGTAGGATTATTGTCCCTTTTGCCACTTATTATCTACACACTTATCTCCTAAAACTATTAACCCTAAGCTTGTTTTTCTATGTTGTACGCATTCAAGGCATTTGATACATTTTATCATCCTTTTCCTCACCAGAATCCATTTATGTTAGTTAGTTGTATTAGGTTGATTGGGTCAACCATGTATAGTTTTGGGATAATTTTCACTTAGGAGCTAGTTGACCTTTGGCTGACCTACATCATGACCTACTGAATTATTATCCAGAATTATACAGGGTTGACTAGGTCAACCTTATCATCTGACATTTTTAGAAGGGTTTAGGTAAAGATACACCTATATATATATATATATAAGTTCATTTCCATCATTTATTAAAAATAAATGAAGAAGTAAGAATGAACGAACATCTACTTATTGACCATTCTACCTAAGAAGTAAAGCTTAAGGTTCCATACTTTATCTGAAGATATAGATCTTGTCTTATGGAGAAGTCTTTTGGATACATCAATAGGTTGTATATCCTAGATTTGTTTTATCTTTTTCATCCTTACATACCACAACAACCTCTTGCGAAGCACCTTGGCCAAGGGAGAGATTGAGGTTCGATGGGTTCGTCTTTAAAGGTAAGTATTCCTAACTTTATTTTTCCTCTGTAAGAGTAGATAGATAATTCATATATGATTCTCTTCCATATATTAGGATTTTGTATACATTGATGTGAGTATATATTTTCTATGCATGTTTAGTTTTATTGTTTCTAACCTCCACTTTGTGCCATAAGCTTTGGTGAGCACTAGATTAGATTTAATTTTCTTATTATTAGAATAGTTGAAATATCAAATCCTAGGACCCCCTTAGGGTTATTTTATGATTGTGTTCAACTGGAGGCTTTAAAACCCTCCTTAGCATGGTGTATTGAAATAAATGATCCCATAACAGAGTCTAGTGGATCCCCATATTGGTCATGTTCCCACTTAACAAATGTATTCATAATCAGAAGTCTAGGTATGCTCTATCTTCTCTGAATTAGGATTGATTTATAGACATGATGCATTTCTAATTACTTATAAATTATGTTTCATAGCTAGAGGTAGTAGTAACCCTAAGTGGCTGTACCTCCTCATTCTTAAACATGTTCATGATACGAGTAAGCCTTTGATTTTGTAAGTTATATGATAGTTTCCTAGAGGATATAATTTAGCATTGATTGTGATATCTAAAAATGTTTGGGTGTTAGCCTTTTGAGGTGACCCTTCTCTTTTCATGTTGGCCATTGTATCATTTTAATAGTGCATCATGAAAACACATGAAAAATCTTGTGGCATATAGTACCATATTGGATCCTTCTATTGGGGATTTTAGTTCCTCGGTTTCTAACCATACCACACCCTTATTTTAATTTTAAAGTTTGGTCCATCCTTGAGTATGACTTGACGAGTAGTGTAGGTGTTTCACATCACTAATTCTTGGAAATTTTTTGGCCTAAGAGAATGCAATCTATAATTGTGTCATTTTCTTAAATCTAGGAGTGTCATTTTAACATTGACTCATTGTATGATGTATTTTACCCTTCTTTGCAATGTTGTCATCGATTTTCATATAACTTTCCTAGAATGCTTGTATGAGTGTGTTTTAGATTTGACTTAGAGGATTTGAATTATAGGTCACCATGATGAATACGACACTTGAGTCTTGGAAGTTTGGATGTTTTGAGGACCCTTTTGAGTTAGATATTTATGGTATAATGAGTGTGTGTACTTGGGGAGCACTTGTACCTTCTTAGAATTGTTAAAAGGTTAGTTTGATTGATATTTATGATTACTTGTTGTATACCATGTTGGGTAGGTGAATACCTATAATAATTCATGAGTTCCATGAATAAGAGGTTTTAATAACCTTCTCACTCACCTTAGATTGATCATCCTTGGTGATGGTTAGACCTTTTTATTTATAATCATAGTCCATAGGGGCCACTTTTGCATAATGTAGTGGGTGTTATACAAGCATGAGATGCTTCTCACATAAGAAAGTGTGCACCTTTTAGATGGGGTTTTGTGCCTTGACAATGTTAATTATAGGGGAGGGATCTTGAAAGACCCCTTAGGGATTGGTACCATCCTTGAGTGGTGGGCATCCTCATATTAAATGAGTGTAATATGTTTTGATAGTGACTTTTTATGTGTTAGGAATTTGTTCATGGATTGATATTCCATAAAATTCCTTGGTTTGAGAAGAGGTTTTATTTAGTTATCTCTTAACTGGCATCGAGATGAGTTGATACTCTCTCACCATCAAGTGACATTACCATAAGCCCATTAAAAGGATTTATATATTTCACGATCTTAAATAAGTTTTCCTTTTGATCAGGGACTTGTTTCATTAGTGTTGTTTCGACTACATTCATCAGCCTTTGTAGAATGATACATTATACTCCATGTTGGAAAGAAAATTTATATACATGGCTTGGCTTGATATCTCCATGTGATTTAATATTTTTCCTCTTGTTTTTGGAAACATGTTGTGATATTCATCACTTATAATTTGGTAAGTGTGTAGTGGTTTTGGTAACTTGGAGTTGCAATGCATTCTTCATACCTCATCAGGGTATTGAAGAGTTATGTTTCTAGTTGTTGATATGTTAGCTCCCTACTCTCCACTTTTGACTTCTGAGCCACACTTTTTAGTATTATTGTATCTAAAATTTTAAACCTTACTACTTGATGTGGTGAACCTTGAAATTATATTAGTTCTTGATTTAGACGTATAATTTGATTTGAATCATCTTTTTATCATTATCATTGCTTTAGATTTTGAGGTTTTTTAGCCATTTATTATTTTGAAACTTTATTGAATGTTGTATCTCCTACTTGTCTTTATTATCTTCACTTTTGGATCAAATTTAATTATCTACCCATTTTCACCTTTATCATACAATGGATTATATTTGGTCATTTAATCTTTTTATCTGTTCTCGCTTTGTGGATTGAGTTGGGTTGCTTAGCTAATTGATTTTACATCTTGATTGAATTTATTATTTTAAAATTATTAACATATGTTGTTACGATGAGACTATTACCACTTGGGAAGATGTAGCACATTTGAGGGTTTGATATCCCCACCTCTTTCTATGAATTCTAGGAGGAAGTCTGAATAAGTAGAGGAGGATTTTAGACCCTTATTTTCACATTGCTTACTTTTAGACATTTTGTGTTATATGCATATCCTATTGAGACATTTTTAATGTATTATTGAGATATATGATGTTATTTATCCCTTATGTCCAAAAAAGAGATTTTATATATTTCATTATGTTGTTAATTTTCTTACATAAAAATAGTTATATGCTTAGATTAGATGATTATTCTATTCATTATGATGTCAATGGCATATGTATGTATTTCCTCAAGTTAATTTTTGAGAATTTGTGCCTTATATATTTTCACATGTGCTTTGGATGATAGGAATTACTTATATTGTTTGTTTCATTTAGTTAGTTCGGCTATCTAGGCTAGGGAATTTTATGTGCATATTATTGTACATGTGAAAAAGTAGGCCAACAAGGAAGCTATGACTACACCTGGCATGAGTACATAATTGGTAAAGTGGTGGCATGTGTATTTGACCCTTCTGTGACTCAAGACCTTCATCATGTCATTTGTGGACATAGTCAGAAGATATGGACTTCCTTAACCCTCCTAGCACTATTTAAATCATGGATACTAATCATACCTCTTCTTCTAAACCTTAAGACTATACTTTACTTTGTATTTCATTCATAAAGTGTAATTGTAAGCTACATAAGTGGCCCTTCTGATCCAAAAGGTGGATGAACACATTCAACCAACTTTGCAAGTAGATTTTGAGTGTTATGGAAGTGATTCAAGGTGCGTTTAAGGCCCTTATTAAAAATATTATGAATTTAGACCTTGTTTGGAGTGTATATTAATACAAATTACTAGCCCATGTGCCATTTATGGCATGATATAGTATGATCATTAATTATGTATGGACTTACTTGTTTTCCCACATAGGCTTGTAAGTGAAGTTATTGCTAGGGGAGACTTATTGACCTTGGGCCAAGGGATGGGAAGGGACACATGTCACATTCACATTGGACTTTAGAGGAAAATTTTTAACCTATTTTAGGAAGGGAATACTTCTTTGATGGAACTTTGGAAATTTTTAAAATTAGAAATGGAAGGAGAGCTAAAGAAGAAAGAGGAAGCCAAGTAGAGAAGGAAGGATACTTGGTGAGAAGGAGAACATAACCTTGAACTTGTGGGGGAGTCTTTATGAAAATCCTTAAGGAGAGCTAAGGTAGGCTTCCATGTACCCTTTTATTTTCATTATATGTTATTTAGTTAGAAATGAGAAGTTTTTCCCTTATGTTTTTTCTTGTTTTCAAAAGGTGTAGAACCACTTGGCCTACCCTCTTTTTATCGTTACTTACCACAGTTGTACCTATGGCCACTATGTTGGTTTTATTTCCCACTTGGGATTTGAAGATGAAAAATTATTCTTATTTTAATTGTCTATTTTTAAAATCTACTTATTGTTTCATTTTAGCATTGACAGGGTAACCGAATGAGCTTGAATTTACTTTCCTTACTTTTCTCTTTTACATAGTGATAGTGGCGGGTGGAACTAGCTTATTATACCATCCTACATGGTTTTATTTTGTGTAGTGGTAGTGGCTGGTAGAAACATAATTCTTATGCCCTCCTATATGGTACTTTGTCATGGTTGATTGTGTTAATTCTCTCATATGGCCAAGCTATGGTAGAACAAAAGGAAGGCATCCCCACATTCTTATTCTCCTTCAATGGACCTTTAGTGTTGGAAATGCACTTGTGGATGCCTTTTTATAATTATGGTGTTTTAAATGGTGATTTGTTTTATTTTCATGATTGTGTTTGGTATGAAATCCTATTATATGGAAATGAACATGTGAACCTCCTATATGTGTTGCCGAGTGAGTGATACTTATTGTATTTTAGCTATAATCCAAACCTCATCTTATCAACTTATTCCAAATTATATCAATGATGTGAAGATACTCAAATTTTGGATTATGAGGCTTCAGGGTGTCTATGGCATTCACCTAGTGATAAGAAAATGATGGGATGCGAGCCTCTCCTCTAGTTGGCCTTGCGGGTGACTTTTTTCACTTGAAGACTTATTGTTGCTTAGATTTTCAATGATTTTTTTAGATTATATTGATTGTTTTTAAATCCATGACAATGTAATATTTATTTTTAACTGATTAATAAAAGAGTTGATACATGTATGACATACAATGTGTGATCTAGTTGCTTGATTTCCACTTATAACCCTTGTTGAAGAGAAAAGAGAATGAATGTATTTAATGGATGTTATATTAAAGTGTAATATTGAAGGTGTAAAATCCTATTGAAAATGATATGATGTTGTATTTTACTTTGCATCACAGAATAAAATTTCCAAATAAATAATTTGATATGCTTCATTTTTGATTATATCATTGAGTCCACTGAAGGACCACTACGTGTGAATATTTTTTATGCAATTTTAAACTTATCAAAAATTACTTAAATAAATTTTGTTAGGTAGAAGAATTTCTCATGATCCATTTGTAATTTAAATAATATTTTTATGTGCCATTGTATAAAAGATATGGATTTTCAATCTAAAACCACTAAAAATTATTCATTTCCTTTTGTTAAAATTTTGAACTTTGCCTAATTATTTTACATGATTTTCAAGGTATGAAAAATCTCTAGACAGTCAATATTTAGTGTTGTATTTTATAAGACTTTAGCCACTTATTTCATAATTTTTGTCTTATATATATCTCAGTATGAATTTCTAAAAAAAAATCACTTTGTAGGGTAGTTTTATTCTCCACAAGCCCTTTGGAAGGGCACAAACCACTTATTGTAGGGTAATTGGCGGCTTGGTTGGTAGTCACCCATGTGACCACATAACATAGGGGAAACCCTTAAGGGCTTGGTTCTATTGTCTAAAGTTAACCATCTAGTTTCGTGTGGGTGGCATTCACATGGAATGTGGATTAAATGGGTGGAATGGTCAACCAAGGTTGATTGACACCCCATTTAAATACATGGTTGGATTATTATTAACTTTCAACTTTATTAAATTGATTTCTTATTTTTATTTCTATATAATGAGATTTTGGTTTATCATTTTAAATATGATGATTATTTTATTCAATATTAATTTATTAAAATTAAACTCAGGATTTTCTAAAGTTACAACTTATATTTTTAAATCATCAAACCAAAGACTAATTATAAACACATATGTGTTTTTTTTATGGTTGATTCAGGAAGATTGAAGGACAGGGGGTTGGGTGACCCTAAAAGGGACACCCCTCAATTTTTCATGTTATTCCATGTGAAATAAAATTTAAGACCTGTAACATCATAATTTTCCAATTATGACCCCATTCTCAAGAAAAGGTGTTTTTAGACCTTGTTAGCTAGCACAGGATTCTAAAAAATTTGAGAAAGTGACCAAAATCTTGGAGACTAAATTAATGGCAGTCGTCCATGGCTAAGGAAGGAGAGGAGGGATGACTATGTATAAGTCATCCTCCAAAACCTCCTTCCTCATTTTTGAAATATTAGTTTATAACTCATTGAATATTTTTCATCTTCTATTGACTTCCATAAGGATTTCTAAGGCTTCCTCACCTTTGACCAAATCTAACAATTGAGGTTAAATCGATCTAATCATTGAGATAGAGTGTTCCATACTTAAGAGGATTATTTGAGATATTTTAGACCCATTTTTCAGGTAGCATGGGGACTGTATGATATTTTTTAAACCACTTTCCTCTAAAGTTAAGTCAACTCTAAATTAGAGTTTATTTACAACTTAAATTTGAATCAAGCCGTATGGTAGGTAGCATTGAATTTAAGATGATTATGAACACCAAAAAGATTTGAATAGTGTTGATTGAGCTAGTGGTTGCTCGAACCCACTTTACCTTAGTAGAGCATCCTTTTGGGACCTTAGGGATATGTGCCCCACTAGGATCATTTAGAGAGTTGCAGGCTTGTGTGAGAGATTTTAGGTCTATTAAATAAAGTGGGACCTACATGGTTACATAATGACCATATGTCCACTTTTACATTGCCTCCGTGTCATTTGGACATGCAAGTTTGTTTGGATGATTAGTGTGTCTCATGCCATGAAGATTGCTAGCTAATGGGCAATGTAGTTGTGCAGAATGTGCATTGTACATTCTCTTTTAAAAATGGCATGTTTTTGTGTCTTTTTAGTCATGCTAGTTTTGGGGCATGAAAAATTACATTGTATTACTTAAAACAGAGTGTGAGATTATCAAAATCATGACATCATCATCAAATGGAATTATAACATCCACATACAACAACTAAAATATCAATGCTACTACTAAGTTACCTCAATTATTGTGTTAATATCATAACCAAAATGCATCCTAGGTCTAATAAATACATAGTCACATAATAAAAATTGATGCTAAAATAGAGGTTTAAGAAAATATAAGATGTCACTACATTATAGTAAAGGTTATGATCAATAAGACTACAATCCTATTTTGTACACAATCTTATGACAAAAACTAATACTAAAATAGATATTTTATAAAAATATAAGATACCATTACAATATAGTAAAGGGTGCCATCAAGAAGAAGAATATAGTCCCATTTTGATTTTTTTAGTAAGTCTCATTTTACTTTTTAGTGCCCTTATACATTTTTAATAAATATAACATATAAAAGAGACAATAGTGATTCTAGAGATAAGATCATTTCTAAAAATGATTTTCTTTTATCCATACACACAAAACCTAACTTACCTTTCTTAACATAGACTATTGTATCATATTCCAAATAAGTTTACTCTCCAAGATGATTATATGCCCAAAGATTTTAAAATTTGATATAAGGTCTCTTTAATTAAAATGAAGAAAAACCAAGCCAATCTTGTCCTTAAATTTGGTCATAAGAGAACTTGGAATATTCCAATTTGAATGTAGATATGTGGCATTCATTGAGTTGTTTTAGAATAGTCATGTCAAATTTTCAAACTTAAGTTAATAATGTTTGTTTAAGTTGTCAAAGTGTTAAACTTGTAGAACAAAACTTTGGTTTAAAGTTAAAAAAATCATGAGGCAAAATATTTTGGTGGAAATAAGAGAATAATTGAGGTGGTAAAAAAAATATATTTTGGATAAATTTTGTGGTTGTAGGGTATTAGGATTAAAGATGCCATTTAAGTTGTTCAATGGACTTTATTTTATGATAGTGGTGACAATTTTCAACTTTTCATCACACCAAAATTTACAAGTATGTTAAGGTTTATTATTGGGTTGGTATATAAAGGTGATAACATTTCGACTTCTATTTAATATTTGTTAGGTTTTGAAAATCACTTGTTGAGGCTTGTTAATTTTTATAGTAAAAAATCAATAAGTCAAGATGACAATAAGTTGATGATGGAAATTGAGTTCTAATGGAGGATGTGCACTTGCCATAAAGTCACACTAATAATTCTAAGTGAGGTTTGATAATACATGGTTCAAATAAATCAAGGATTTAAAAGGAAATAAATTTACAAATAAAAGTTTTGTTGGCACTTTATATGCCATTGGGTAAATTAGTTGTGTATGAATACAAAATTTCAATCCTAAGATAATTGTAGTCCTTCAAAACTTACTCTACATGTGATGATTTAAGGAATGTTATTGAGATGATAGGATTAACATTGATTGTGTGAATCTAAAAACTAAATGATCATGTAACATTGTATTCACCTATATGATGAATTCAAGAGTTTAGATAATGGCATCTTGTTGAAATATTGGTAGATTTAACAACAATGATTATGTTAGCATAAGTGGATGTGGTCACTTTTCTAAATGAGTCCCTAACCTCTTATTCACCTATTTGACAGATTTTTGAAGGCATCCATCTTCAAAACAGTTGTACAAAACATGTTTTGACTTTAATTGATTATTTAGGGACTTTTGTGCCTGAAAGTTTGAATCATAAAAGTAGATATGAGTAATTCATTTTTATAATCATATATTAATCAAATTTTGTTGGTTATTTAATTCCAAATACTTTAATAAAATTAAGGGATAAAATAATTTTAATGACTAAGGCCTACCAAGTTAAGCTTGCCAAGGAAAGGGTATCAATTATTCTAATTGGGCATTCTATGATTGAATGGAAATTATTTACACATTAGGTTTGAATACATAAAGAAATCAAAAAGACCAAATTGTATTAATTATGTGAGCATTAAAATAAAATTCACAAAGAAAGAATATATTGTGAATTGTAATATTTGAGCATTCACCCTTTAAACTATAATGGAAAGGGGAACATACATTTATATTCTCTCGTTAAATGTTAAAAACATGAAAGCATGAGACTGAATCCTTGAATCAAGGTGATTCAAATTTTTTCCAATACAATAATGGGCCTCGCTTTGCAACATTTGAACAAGCTACCACTAATGGTGAAATGTATGTGTTAGCTATGTGGATCTATGACGTGCATTCATTCGTTATTTGAATACACTGATGTGCTAAAACCCAAATGTATGATCAATAGGATATAATGGTTTAATAAATTAATTTAGTGCATTAAATCATTTTTTTATAATTAATACACCACCTTGAAAAACTAATGCAATGAAACAAAACAACTTTGCATTGTTAATCATAAATATCATACTTGAAGATCAAATTCAAATAAGTTGAAATATGAGTGTATATGAAAATCCTATAAGACATATGCACAAAGGAACAAGTTGAAAAGGATGACTCACCATGATTTGTGAAGGATTACTGGTAAGAACATTATCCCTCATCATTTTTCCATTTTATTTCCTCTACAAAAATGGCTAGTTCCTCAAACCCTAATGTAGATAAAAGGAGAAAGCTAGATAGTTTGCATTAAAAAATGAGCTCGAGAATTCATTTATATCATAAGGCCATCCTTAAAAATCTTATCCTAGATAAACATAGAGGAAACCTTAGAATTATTTATTGATATTAAATTAGATGAAACTGACCTATGAATGATATTTGGCAGTATGATTCAAGAAATGTAGTCATCCCTAATTGTTTTAAAAATGGAAATAATATTGCATGGGCTATAATGAATTAATTTTATAATTAGAGGGTAATAATAACTATGAAGGAAAAATAACATTTAACCTCAACCCTAATGCCATCGTGAAAGTGTTTGAACTCCATATAAAAGACCTCGAACCAATCAATATGTTAGTGGAAAATTTTATATTCAAGAACCACATCTTAGTGTACAAGATTGTTGAGCTTCAAATACACACAAAAGAATCCCTACATAGGTATTATAACAAAATATCCATGGATGATATTACAAATCCACTTGATTTCACTATGTTCATTGATTACTACAATAACGATGTTAATCCTATGTCATGTTTTTGGGAGTGAAAATGATAGATATGTACATAGAGATTATAGTGTCATGGCATGTGAGGTAGTGCATTATCACCTCACTATCCTCTATGATCATGGATATTTCTTCCCTAATTAAATCCCTAAACAATTAGTGGCACACAAATATACATAAGGGCCTAAAATGTTTAGGTGTTACTCCCATTTATGTTATATGTACTTGGTTGTTACTTAAAAAATATGGCCACAAAAATTAGGGATCCATAAGTAAGTAAAAAATTATAAAATTGTACATAATTTTACCAAGCTAACAGAATGGTAGACACCTAACCTAGATAAGAATTTTAAATGGACTCAATACTAAGCATTTGAAGATTATTTTTCTACTCCATTGCATGAAATCTTTTATGGACAAATGAGACCTAGTCTTATATGGACAAAAGAGACCTAGTCATATGTGGACAAAAGAGACCTTGGTTGAGTGCTACTTCCATGAATATTTTAAGGCCATTGCAATATGTACCCTAGGTTGGAGTGAGACACAATTGGGTTGATTAGTGGCTAGTCCGTTAATGGACATTTATTAGAGTCTATGGATCCAGTTTTCCACCTCCTCCTCTCCCATTGCATGCACCTTTCATGATATTATGTCTAGTATTTGTTAGACAATTATCTTTTATGCATAATTTTTTTGTTGGTGATGGGAAACATGCACTTACTACAATTTAGATTCAGTTAGGTGATTTTGCATTTGCAAATCAATGTGATTTTCATATAGTGAGCATAAATTTATCTCAATTATGGCTTAGACTAAACGATCATAGGGGATATGACCTTTAAAGGGTCATTAATACAAAATTATTGTCATCAAGATAAAAAGTGATTGGACATGAATATAATGAGTGGGACAATCTTGTGATTAATTTTTGGATGCAAATGGAGTAAGGGAATTTTTTGGGTGTCTTCCCCAATCTACTAAGATTCAGATGAAGGCCTCAAAGGATGTCCAAGAAAATATTTTATTCATAACATTTTTTCTTTACTTGCTCAATATGATGTCTTGAATAAAACTGCCATATCAAAAGTTCATGATAAAATCATTGTCCCCCCTATACCCCAAAGAAGGTTCCAATTACAGTCATTATCCTACCTATCAAGTCACAAATGTTGAAATGGTATGTACCTCTACCCAAGGTGGTGATATGGAACTAGTAGGCCCCCCATTAGGTACTTTTTCTTTAAGGGGAAAGAGCAAATGAGTGTCTTCTCAAGGAGTAGTGAATTGGTGAAGGAAAGTGATGAAGAAATTGAGATTGTTAATTTCCTCAATCCAAATTAACTCCAAGACAAAAAATGGTTGGATTACATATTGTTACGTGATGATGATGAGATCATCAAGTCAAAGGATTTCAAGACTTTCCTTGCAACATATGGTCATCAAGTAGATAAGCGGAAGGCCCCTATGATTGAAGAGCAAGATGAAGAAACCAATACTACAATTTCTACATTTAACCATTTCCCACTAGCTTGAGTAAAGAAATTGACTATGAAAAGTTCTCTCCTAAACAACCCAAAGATATTGTAGAAACAAGGAGTGTCTTTTTGTTGCTAGGATGTGACATAACACAAGGTATGATATTGCATGGTATAATGTAAGATTACGACACAAGGTGTTTGGGCAGAATTCTAACTCAACCCAAACTGCTACATACATTCACAATAAAAATTCAATGTGGATACAAAGACTCAAGTTGCATGGATGGTCTCCACACAATAAACCTATGAAGCAACTAACCCCAAAAGAATTCAATGGGAAGCTAACTATCCCAATAAATGGGGATATGGACGTTAATGAATGATCAAAGGCAATTCTTGATTATGCAGATTATAATAATTTGAATGTTAATGAATTAAAGGCTAATTACAAATGACTTACAAAGGAGAACCTCAATTTGAAAGGGGAAACATGGAAATTTGGAGGACTACAAAAAAGTGGGATGAGCTACAAGGGAGGTTGGAACAAACCATTTATGGGATGAAACACCTTACAATCACACCCCCTACTTTGCTTTCCCTTGAAATTGTTCCTTATTCCCCCACTACATTTGTCCCTTCTAGTGCTCTGTCCTCTACTACACATACACATCCCTGGGCCAATCAATTATATAAGGCATTAAAAGCAACAACATAGAAATTGAAATGGGTTACTAATAAAAAGTTAGTTTTACAAGAACATGATGAGATACTCAATTTGAAAAGGAAAACATGGGCTTGCTCATTTCAATAAAATAAGCCTAGATTGCATCAAACATAGAGTAAAATAAATAAAAGAATTGACTAATTCAATATGAGAACCTATTAAAAAAGGTAAGAAGAGAAAGAAACTAGTGCAAAAGAGTGGTTATGAGCATCAATGATATCAAATTTGTTTGGTTTTCCAAGATTAGACTTTTTGAAGGTATTGACACACGCATGAAATGGACATGAGCAAATATTGTTGAAAAGGTATGGTCCTATGGGTTAGCCCTGAAAGACATAATTTTTAAATGTTACAATGGTTGTCACATCTTAAAGAAAGTTGATTCTTGTATGAACCATGTCGAGGATGCAATCATAAATAAGTTGGAGATTCTAAAGTGTGATAGTAGGAGGAATCCCTAGCCCTTAGACTATGAACAACACACTCAAACACATGTCTAATTGGTTAAACAATGAAAATACTTAGATCTCTATGTTTGGAAAAGGCATCATCAATAATGATGTTCGTACATTGTATGGTTTCAATAATGCATATGAAGGGGTAGTGGCTCAGAAGTTGAAAGTTTTAAAATTTTGTCAAGTGAATATCATTCATAGAAGACCAAATTTGGAACAATACCTTTGATGACTTCAAAAAAGCATTCAACACAAATCTCCCACAAGGAGTCAAATGGACCAAAATTCACAATTATTTTCAATACAACCCTACAATTCAAATGTAGGGGCAATGTCATACTTTTGTTCTTGTTATGGTGTTGTGTGCCCTTGCATGGGCATTTTAAAATTCCATGTAATATTTTCATGCTACTACCTTCCATCTTACCCCAACTATGACAGTTTGCGCATTTCTTATGGCATCAACCTAGGTCAATACTGTTTATTTTGCACCTTTTCCTTTCTTGTTCTGTATCAACTTGGTTAATGCCATTTTTTGCTTATCTTTTTAACATTCGTACTATTTTGTCCTGGTCGACATAGTTCAATGTCCATAGAGTCCTCTTAACTGCAAAAAAATGGGCCGATGTTGTCTGCTTAAACCTTTAGGGTGGGTTTGGGTATTTGATCACTATATATAAAAGTCACATTTCACTCTAGTCATATCACATCACACTCATCTCGTTTGCTTTTATTTAATCACATCTTGAAGGAAGCTTATCTTATGCAAGTCTAGGGGATCCATTAAGAAAAGTCATTGGGAGTACTCTTAAGTATTCTATCAGCCATTCAAGGTCTTCACTATCAAAACAATATCTTGTAAAATATTATTGGCCAAGTGGGAGATTAAGGTTGGACAGGTCCACTCCAAGGTAAGTATTTATAGCCTTGTGTGCTTTCATTTATTTCACTTAATAGGTAGATGTTGTTTGTTGCTTAATTAATGAATATGTGTATCCTTGTCTAGGCTTGCTCTACACTTATACTTAGTGTGGCTATATGATTGATTATACTTGCCATATTCCATTTTATGTTGCCTAAACCTCCATTTGTCAACCATTGCACCTTACCCATTTAGATCATTATAATCATTTCCTTTTACTTTACCTTAATTTACTTGCACTACTTACATTGTGTATCTACAATATAAATACTTAAATTGATGTCCAATTAGATCTATTTCATTGTGTTATAGGCTTAAAGGCTTTGGACACCCTTCGTCTGATATTGGTGACATAGGTACCTCTCTTTCTAGGTCTATAGATCCATTGGACACTACCCTAACATTAGGCATCACGAGCTCTATTTGATTTACATTCTTCAAGTTTCGATATTTAGAGATATTATAGTTTTAGGCCAATCTTGACTCATACATACAATGTGATGAACTTGACATGAACCTCACCATTGCCTTTAATCTTTTAGCCAACTACATCTACTAGCTTGATACAATTTTGTGTCAGTTTTTTCGTTTTAGACAACTGCTTGTTAGGAACCTTTTCCTAAAACTAACTAAATGACAACAAATCACTCATATATTGATAAACACGTTGATTACACACACAATATTCCTTTTATGGAAGGAAGAACTCTATATTATGGGCCTCTTTGATGGAACAACCTCCTATTAAAGCAAACACTAATTACAAAGGACTTTTTGGATCCTCACAGTAACCTATACCCCTTTATTTATACTAATTCTCATCTATACAATTCCTTACTCTTATGCATGTGGTGCTAAACCACTATTCAATATTGTATTAGTTATTCTACTATTATACCCCTTTCTAGGTACATTACATTCCATCCTCCTTAAATATGTTTCGCCCTCAAAACATGATAAGAAATAAGATAAGGACCAAACGAAGACTAGACCATATATATGAAAATAGGTTGAAGACTAGATAAAGGCACACCCATGTGTCCTTTTATGCTTCCATTCTTTCACCTATGCTCGGATATGAACATGTACATCAACAGGGTGAAAATGAGCACTATAACTAAAGGTTGAAGTGCAATTTGAACTATGATGAACATATCCTCAAAGCGAGAGCAAGGGTGATCAAAATAGTCAGCGTGATAAATGAATTGAGAATACATGCCATCCCCCTTAGCATTGTTCCTTGATGGAGGTGAAGCCTCAGTTCCCTACTTGGGCTTCATGATTATCGGTTTGGGCTCATTTGGGGCCTGCGCGAGCATGGTGGTTGTCAGAATGGGCTCGTCGATGCCTGCTTCAACACTTCGGGTACTTGCTCGGGGTTTACAAGTGCCTTATTGAACTCTTTTGGTGCTTGATCCAATGCTTGGGATGCTATCTCAGGCTCAACTGGGGCCTGTTTGGGCACTTTTGTTGCTGGTTTAGGTGTTACAGGGGCGTGCTCCAATGCTTTTACAGTCTGGAGAGGGGGTATTGTGTGGAGACGTTCTAGTTGATGTGATCTTCAGATAGCTTAGCCAAGCTCACTGCTTCCTTCATTGTTTGAGGTTGCCACATTTGAACCTTTGCTCGAATATCATCTTGAAGTTTGTTGATGAAGCAATGAATGAAGAATGCAGTAGAGATGCCATTGGTTAATGTTTCAAACTCAGTCTGATATTCCCTAACAGTACCAATTTGTTGAAGTTGAATTAATGCACCAGTGAGATTATTGCTAGAGAAAATGGGAAGTTCCATGAGAACTAGAGAGTGGACATTGGTTTCAACCGAAAATGCGTCTTTTACAAAACGACCAATATTTTGACTTTTTTTTTTGACACTAACATATGAACATATACAAAAAGACCACTTTAATTATTGAGACCACATATGACCAAACAACTACTAAGGACCATTAATATAACTAGACAAGTATGAAATCTACAGGATTAAATCCAAAAAATGTGAACACTATTAAACTTAGGATCTAAAGATTAAGGACATATTAATAACTTAATGATGAAAATGACATATTAATAACGTGAAATAACCTTTTTTTTTTTTTTGTAACTAATAATTACTATCATGACCCACACCTAAGAACTTGACCACATTGACTGAGAAATAAAACAAAATTACCTAAATCATAATCTAAACACTACTAAACAAGAACAATTGAATCTAAATCTAAAACTAAAATACCACAAAGTGAATTGAGAAAACCGTGGGTTGTATGAGAAGGCGGGTGAAAGAGGAAAATGACGGATTTGTGCCAAAACCATGAGCAAAATTGCAGGAGAAAGGTGAGGAGTATGACTTGGGGGAAGGACGTGAGCCGGATCCCATGAAGTGGAAGTAGAGTGGAAGTTCAATCTGGCATCATCATTGCAGGGAGAGCTTGGTCTCAGGGCCAAGTCGAGCCATGGATGTAGTTGTAGAGGGATTTGGGATGTTGTGAGGGGCTCAAGCCAAGTGTCGTGGAGATCGATGAAAATTTTAAGAACTCAAACTCGTATACACCATGATAGAGATGGTAAACCACGAGCTGATGATATTGGAAAGAGAGATTTGCAGGAGCAAAGGAGGCACGATCAGATCCGACAAACACAGATCTGACAAATGTTGAAGATCTGTAAATTTGAAGCACCATGTTGATGGTCGCCAATGCTGTTGAAAGCCATAATTGCTACCAACATACCCCATGCATCGATACAATGCATAACATGTCCGATAGAGCAAGTCGAGCCAATGGAGATGACTAGGAGGACACAGACCGTCGATGCAAAAGTTGAGTGCATGAGCCGAGTCAATGCAGATCCCAATGATGTGAAAGGTAAATGGAGATTCATTGATTCAAATGGTGGAACAAAAATGGAACCAGATTGTGCCCGAGCCAACGTGGACGGAGGGACTGTGTCGTGGAGGTGGATCTTTTAAAACCCAAACCGTCGATCTGAGGCCAAAGCTATGGAGAACTAGCTGTGGTCGTTGACTATAGGATCAAATCAATATACCAGGAGAGTATATCAAACGTGGCAGGATCTAGGTGAAAGCTTGGCGGAACTCGGTATGGTCAGTGGCCTTAGATCAACAACTCAAACAGAGCTTTGGACTCTGCATTTCATCGTCGAGGTTTAATCGCTCAAAATCCTCATTTACCAAGGACAAGTTATATCTCCATCTTATCAGAGTCGAGTCTCAGGTGGCAGATGCACAATAAAAGATAATAGTGTAAATTGCTGCAATCCTCACAATAACTGGATCAGAAAGAAAACTAAATGAAAAAAAATTGGATGCACAATAAAAGATAATAGTGTAAATTGCTCCAATCCTCACAATAACTGGATCAGAAAGAAAACTAAATGAAAAAAAATTGGCCCTAGAAAGGGCATACCAGATGTTAGGAACCTTGTTCCTAAAATTAACTAAATGACAATAAATCACTCATATATTGATAAACACATTGATTACACACACAATATTCTTTTTATGGAAGGAAGAATTCCCTATCGTAGGCCTCTTCAAGGGGATAACCTCCTATTAGAGAAAGCTCTAATGACAAATGACTTGTTGGATCCTCACACTAACCTATACTCATTTATTTATATTAATTCTCATCTACACAACTCCTTCTCTTATGCATGTGGTACTAAACCACTATTCACTATTCTATTAGTTATTCTACTATTATACCCCTCTTTAGGTACATTACACTACATTGTCCAACCCGATATAGTTTTCTTTCTTTCTGCAAACAATATTGGCCAACCCGATATCATTTTATGTATCCAACTGCATTGGTCGGGCCAATACAATTCATTTTTTTCAAAAACCAATTAACACCACATTTTCTACCAAACTGTACCAACCTGGTTGATACAATTTGTTTCTTTAGATTCAATAATTAATTGTATCGGTCCAGCCGATATTGTTTGTCTTTATCAAATAACCTAATAACCTCACCATGATGTCTTCCTCTAAGCTTCTAATTAGTCAACAAAATTTCATAACTAGAGATCTAGATATGAACCTTATTTATATCCTTACTTTAGATGGAAGTCTTGAACTACTTCCTCCATGTCTTGACATTTGTACCATGATCAAAGATCTCTTAGCAGATTCTCACAATCCTAAACCAATTGTTGAATCATGCAACTTAAATTTAGTGTCATTCATGCCAACATAATGTAACATGGTTGAGGTCACTCACCCTAGTCATCCTCAAGTTATCATGAATCAACCTAATGATCACATACCTTTTCTCATGGTCAAACACCCTCATTATACTCTTCCTACCTATGATGATACTTCTAATGAAAGTGAATATGGTCCTCCACTTGATGAAGATCCCTATGCGGATCCTAATGATATCACAGTTGACGCCTTTAGCATTGGTGAAGATTTCCATGATGATATTCCTCTTTATGACTCTGATGATCCTTATTACCAAGGTGAGGATCTTAATGTTGCTCTATATTAACACTCCATTTTTACCACTTTCGTATCTAAACGGGTATCAAAATGATTTTTGGCAAATAATGCAAATTAAGCCTAAAAATCATGAAAACACCTAAATTATTTTGTACACTTGGCATGTATCTTCTGAATCGTGTCAATGTATCCCTAATTGTGATAATGCATTGTATAGAATTGTCACCTTCCTCTAATTTAACTCCAATCAAATTGTGACCCAAGAAAATGATGTTTTCAACCACTTATTTAAGATGACTTATAAAATTCTCAAAATTGCAAAAAGACCAATCATGATTACTTAACTCAACAAATCCAATTAAATGTTTAAGCGGAAAATCCATAGTAAATTAATGAATATCTAGTTTTCAAAATTCAACAAAATATTTAAAAGTGACATCAAAGATCACAAAAGTCAAAAATTCAAAATATCAACATAAATACAATAATTATCAAGAATGTTGAGTCATGCCTATTAATTGCAGTATTAATTCTAAAATTGAATGCATTTGGTCCACCAAATTTTTTTCATCTTGGGCCCTTCATCCTTATCTTGAGATGGACGATCCTTATCATTTTAATACGTCTATAAGTACAATGGTTTTTCGCCATCATAGACAAGCTTTTGAATGAAGAGTTATTATGCAAACATCTATCAAGAAGTTTCACCTTTCTCAACACATGCCAAGCCTAATCTAGTGTGGACAAGGAGATATGATGCCTACAAAGAATGAAATTGCCGAAGATTCTATTTCACAAATTGAGCTCAAGCCTCCTTTCATGTTGGTTTGCAAGTAAATCTTCAAGGAAGGTATAAATGTAGTTCTGTTTCTTATTTTGTATGTCGCTTATTTACAATAGCTCACCATAGGGAATAGGCTTAGAGACTTAGTTCTTCAAGTTTGTTTTTGGATTTCATTCACTAAACATTGGCTAACCCCTTTTGTATTCTTATTCTATAATTGGCATGCTTGGTTGGGACATGTCACACCTCATAAATTCCTCTTATTACATCTTATCATGTGCTTTTATCAATTTTTATTGCTAACTTTTACTTGTTATGGCTAAAAATTGGAAAATTTTCATTCTCAATTTGGACCTGCAAATCGATGAATTTGACCTATAAATCAATGAATTTGATCCTATAAATTGACTAATTTGGCCTACAAATCAGCAAATTTGATCATGGAAATCAATGAATTCGTAGGTAAAAACAATGAATTCATTTTCTATAATTTTTAACTTTGTTTTCTATATAAGTCAAAACAATGAAAACTTTCATTAGAACGAAGAATTCCTGGATGAAAATGATGAAATCGTCCTAGAAAAACAATGAAATTATCCTAAGGAGTGTTGAAAGTGTTTGTAAAATCAGTGAATTCATCACTAAAAATCATGAAATCATCTCTATAATTTTTGACTATTTTTTCTTTAGGCTTGCTAAATGGTGAAATCGTTCCTAAGAATAGC
>JARHVA010004030.1:1447500-1580000 GCA_037957365.1 Torreya grandis
CCAAAGATCAAAATCGTCTATTTCATCATCTAGCAAAGAAAAATGGCAACTTGTTGACCCATCCCAACATGGCCAAATTATTATTTTCATGATACAACAAATTAGTCAACGTTACACATATCAACTTGTGGCTAATTTGAGGACTTCTCTAGCTATGACTTCATTCAACAATGCCACATGTATATATCAAAACTAGCTGCTTGAACAACTATAACCACCTTTAACTAATTCTATATCTAATATGGATCAATTGGCTCCTCTTGAGCATACAATTCCAACGAATGCTTTGTAACAAGTTGCACTTGATATGCAATATACCTTTTTTATTCACCAAAAAGTCCTTTCCAATGCGTAACAAGTGCCTAACAATTGTTGAGCATGGTCATTGATGTCTTAGGTTATCATTGATGTCAAAGAGAACATATGGTTCTAGTGCATGAATGACAAAGAAGTTGTGTTTGATATCTTAGAGAGATGACACATTTGCAGGTGTATAAGGACAAAGAAGAAGTTGTGAGGCATCTATAGATGTCTTGCTAAAGTTTTGGTGTGTCACTTGATCATTTGGAAAAAGAAACATATATCTTATAGCTTAAAATAAGCTAGACCATTACTGCACGTCATGTAGATATGAATGAACTAACAAATGTTTGCATTTATTGAAGGTACTCAAAAAGTCAATCAAGATCAAAGGATTTCATGGAGATGTTGTCTATAGTGCCAAGAAGGTACCCTAAAGATTTGGACTCTTGAAGTGTTTTCTAACTCAAGTTATAAACCTTCAAAGTTGCTCTTATAGACTATGATGGGCCAAAGACCGTCAAGTTTAACTAAGTTGAAGTCTGAGGTCAACTAGTTAGTAGTTCTAATGGTGAGCATTCATTATCCAGATTGTGATCCAATGTTGCATTTTTTTTCAATATGTCAAAGAGTCTAATAGTGCACGCATTGGTGACAAGTGTCACAATCTCAGAAGCTTTAATAGAAGATCAACAACACGCGGGTGTTTTTACAAATAGATATTGACGGTGCGGGTCTGAGTCAAAGAATTAAATGTGTAGAAAACATATAGAGCTTCCAAGTGGCATAATCATGGGAGCTCTGATCTAAGATCAATGGTGAGTGTTGCAAGATAAAGTCCAGGCTACTCCTAAGGAGATCAACGGTGCATATTTGTTCAAAGTTGTTAGTGAGTATGAGATGAGGTCAAAGTGTTCGATGTTTAACATTTAAAAAGTGACTATTGGAATTTAAATATTCAAATTTGTGAGGGGATACCAGTCTAGTTTTTGAGCTATATCTTTTGATCTAAGACAAGTTTATTGATGAAGTGAAAAGAAAATTTGTAAAAGACTTCAAGGCACATCTAGAGAATCTAGTTAGAAAGTCTAAATGTTTGTACAGTTAAAATTATGGAGCTTCAAAGTTGATTGTTTATTCATTCATGGTGCTATTGTGTACAAGACTACTATTTGTGTAAATTGTGCTTTCACAGAAGAGTGATTTGGTGAGAGTAATCACCTAAAGATTTATTAGAGATCATATGGAGTGGACCCATGTATTTGAAAGTGATCTTATGTTCTTTTTTTGCTCGATGAAGTGCTAAAAAGGGTAATAGGTCTCCATGATACCTATAAGGGATACTAAGGCCTAATTGAAAGGTGAATCTATTTAAGTGTGACCCATAGATGCTATGGCCAACCTGTGACAATGAATTTGAGCTATGTGTTATCATAATAGAAGTCTTAAGGATTAAGAAAAGTATTATGACTGAGTTAGAAGTTGATATTCATGAAGACTCTATAAAGAGTGGAGATGAAGGCAATGGTTTCTAGATCAGATATGAATGTGTTGAGAGAGCAGAAGATAGAGACAAAGAATAGAGATTAGAGATAGTGTGCTTAGTGGATGGATTGAAGTACATAGCAGATTGAGGATGAGCGAATAAGCCTAGAGTGATCCAAAAGGGGTGTTTGAATATATTGCTTGTATGAGCAAGTTTGAGTGTGTATGAAAAGTTGAAAGAGAGGGTTTATACATTGTTTCTCCATCATATTGAAAGGCAATCAAAATTTTGGAGCTAATGATTTCATAGGTGTTGTGTAGGTTCTCAACATCTAGAACAAGTGGGTGCTTGGTCATACTTAGGGGTGGGCGCTCCTTGTGAAGTGGCTAATTCACTAAAGATCTCATATTTGTGATCATCTTATAGGATAAGTAGTCCATATGTTTGCATGCTTGAGAGTGGGTTTTATTCCCCACGAGGGTTTTCCTCGTAGATCTTGTGTTATATGTGTGATCTTGCATCATCTTTCTTATTTATTGTTATGAACATCTTGTATACTTTATGAATACTTATGGTCATTGATTAAGAGTTTAAAAGGATTAAAATTGAAGTTTGAAATATCTTACATCACTGATTCACCTCCCCCTCTTAGTGACTATACCTCCAACAATTGGTATTAGAGCAGGACCTTCGTTACATGTTTAACTGCTTAAAGGTGATCATAGGTACAATAAAAGACAAAGAGGCCAAGATTTTTCTTCAAGGTGAACTAATATGTGCTTTATCAGAAATAAAATGTTCAAGGGAAAAATATGAATGTCTAAAAGAAAAGTTTGAAAAATTGAATAAGATGATAGGGAGTAAAAATTCAGACCTGACTTCCTCTATATGTCATGAGATGCTTGTAAGCATTGATAGTGTGAAGACACAAATAGTAATAATTGAAGCAACAGTCAAAAATGTATATGTTATGATTGATACAAATTTGAATCAAAGAATGGATCAATTGGAAGGTAAGGTTATGACTTATATTGATGCTATTTTATTGAAAGACAAGCAAAATTCTAGCTCTACAAAAGAATCTATGGATGAGATGTCTTGGGGTATTGATGATCAAACAAAAGGGGTGATTAACATGAACAACTATAGTTATGTTTTCAATAGATAATGCTATACTTGTATTGAATATGGTCATAGATATAAGGACTGTACTTACTCTTCAAGGAGAAGAAATGAGGTTCTCTGCTATAACTGCAATCAACATGGACATATAGTCAAGTATTGCAAAAAGGACTTTTGAAAAAAGGACTTTCAAGTTATTGACACCATCAAATGGTTCAATAAAGACAAAACCAAGATTCAAGGAAAGGAACATGACTCAAAGGAAGAATCCTTGTTTGTACAAACTGCCTTACATACTCAAGAGGATGAAAACTAGAAATATACCTAGATAGTGGATGCTCAAGTCATATGACAGGAGACAAGAGTAAGTTTATTTCTCTCAAAAAACACAATTCAAGTTAAATAAGGTTTGGTGACAACAAATCTACTAACATAGTTGGGAAAGGCTCTATAAGTTTGGATAAAGGTCATACTAGAACTAAAAATATTCTATATGTAAAAGGTTTGAAACACAATCTTCTAAGTGTTAGCCAAATGTGTAAACAAGGAAATGTTGTGACTTTTCATGACAAAGGGTGTGAAGTGAGCAGTTTCAAGTATGAAAAATTAGATGCAAACATTCACAAGGCAAATAATAGCTTGTATGTGTTCCATGAATCCAATAAAGAAAAGTGCTTCATGAATCAATTAGAGGAAAGATGGCTGCTAATACTTCTATTTATATCTTAAATAGATGCCAAGTTAGAGAAAATGGTGATAATATTCCATATGAGATATGTAAAAATAAGGTAGCTAATGTCAAACACTTTAGATTATTTGGGAGTAAGTGTTTTATCAAGAGGAATGAAGAAAATATTTGAAATTTTGACTCAATATCTGATGAGGGCATCTTCTTAGGTTTTTCCTCCATAAGTTCTGCTTATATATGTTTCTATAAGAGACTTCACAAAGTTATTGAAAGCTCTAATGTGAGATATGAAGAGGTAGGTGACATCAAGAAGCCCAGCTTGTAGACAATTGATGCTATTGAGGATGTTTTTTCAAATAATGAAATCATATGTAATCTATTAGATGATGAAAAGGAAGAAGTAAGACATGATACTAAAGCCCCTTCTAGGAGAATACAGAAGGATTATCCAGTTTCCCAAGTTATTGAAGATGTGAATTTTAGTTTGCAGACTAGGAGAAGAAGGTTGATCAATCAGAATAAAAAAAACACAAATTTGTTATCCAAGTTTGAACCTAAAACTTTATTAGAAGCTAGAAAAGATGATGATTGGACATTTTCCATAGAGGAGGAATTGGATCAAATAGTAACAAATGAAACATGGGATTTGGTTCCTAGGCCAAAAGACAAAAATGTGATAAGAACTAAGTGGGTTTTTAGAAACAAGATGAATGAGAAAGGAGAGTTCACAAGAAATAAGGCTAGACTAATGTGTAAAGGATATGCTCAAGTTGAAGGGATATATTTTGATGAGACATTTGCTCATGTAGCAAGAATGGAAGAAATTAGACCTTTCTATCATATGCAAGCTTCAAAGGTTTCAAAGTTTAGCAAATGGATGTGAAATCTACATTTTTGAATGGCAACTTAGATGAAGTTTATCTTGACCCACCTGAAGGTTTTTTAATAACTGTGTTTACAAACTAAATTTGTTCAAACTTGTTAGGGAGCATGAGATGAGTTCAAAGTGTCAGATGGTTAACATTTACACAACCGTTGGAATTTGAATATTCAAATTTGTGAGGGAAAACCAATCTAGTTTTTGAGCTATATCTTTTGATCTAGGATGAATTTCTTGATGCAGTAAAAAACAAATTTGTAAAGGACTTCAAGGCACATCCAGAGAATCTAGTTAGAAAATTTGAATGTTTATACAATCAAAGTTATGGAGCTTCAAAGTTGATTATTTGTTTATTCATGGTGTTATTATGTACAAGACTAATATTTGAGTAACTTGTGCTTTTGCAGAAGAGTGTTTTGGTGAGAGAAATCACCTAAAGATATCTTAGGGATCATATGGAGTGGACCCGTGTATTTGAAATTGATATTATGTTTTTGTTTTGCTCGATGAAGTGCTAAAAAGGGTAATAGGTCTCCATGAGACCTATAAGGGCTACTAAGGCCTAATTGAAAGATGTAGCTATTTAAGTGTGATCCATAGATGCTATGGATGACTAGTGACAATGAATTTGAGCTATGTGTTAGCATAATAGAAGTTTTAAGGGTTAAGGAAAGTATTATGATTGACCTCAAAATTGATATTCATGAAGACTCTATAAATATTGGAGACCAAGGCAATGGTTTCTAGAATGGATGTGAATGTGTTGAGAGAGTAGAAGATAGAGATGAAGAACAAAGTTCAAAGATAGTTTGCTTAGTGGATGGACTGAAGTACAAAGCAGATTGAGGATGAGCATAGAAGCCTAGAGTGATCCAAAAGGGGTGTTTAGATGCATTTCTTGTATGAGCAAGTTTGAGTGTGTATGAAGAGTTGAAAAAGAGGTGTTATACATTGTTTCTCCATCAGATTGAAAGGCAAGCAAAATTCTAGAGCTATTGATTTCATAGGTGTTGTGTGGGTGCTCAACATTTAGAACAAGTGGGTGCTTGTTCATACTTAGGGGTGGGTGCTCCTTGTGAAGTGGGTGCTTCACTAAAAGGTCTTATGTTTTTTATCATGTTATAGGACAAGTAGTTTATATGTTTGTAGGCTTGAGAGTGGGTTTTATTCCCCAAGAGGGCTTCTCACGTAGATATTGTGTTATATGTGTGATCTTGCATCATCTTTCTTATTCATTGCTATGAACATCTTGTATGGTTTATGAATGTTGTGCTCATTGATTAAGAGTTTGAGAAGATTTAATTTGAAGTTTGAAATATCTTGCATCACTGATTCACACACCTCTTAATGATTTTACCTCCAATAATTTTCAAACGCCACCACCACAAGAAGTGGTGAGTAGTTTACCACACACCTTGCCTACATCTTCTAATATGTAAAAATGGCTTCTTGTGAACCAACAATAGATCCCATTTAATTTTCAATAATAGGTTCTTTAAAATCAACAACATCTTTATCTAGACCAACAATGCTTAGCAATTCCCATCCAAATTTGAACTAACAACAGGTCCCTTATCAAACTCAAAATTTAGTTTATATGGTGAACATCCCTATAGAACCACACAAAAGGTATCCATCCCTTTTTACACCAATTCAAACCAAGCCCATTAGTCAATTAATGCCCATTAAAATAAATTTTTCCATCGTAAAGTGCTCCCAACATCCAAGAGTGGAATATAATTAAGGAAATAGTCTCATGACTTCAAGAAAATAACCAAAGCAAAATGTATAAGTTTGATGAAATACGGCCATACCCTTTCAACATATGTTTTCTCCAATTACCTTTCCCACCTCATTTTGAACTATCAAAGTTTTTAAAACATAAAGGTAAAGGTGATATAAGAGAATATTTAAAGGCATTCTTTGTCATGTGTCAAGTGGCTTTTAGTATATCTATTTATTTTGTTTGTCTCCACGCAGTTTGGGTGGACATGCCTTGGACTGGTTCCTCAAATTACTTAAAAGAGCAATAAGCACTTTTGATAACCTATCAAAAATGTTTATCAATCACTTCTTTTAATACATAGAGCATGATTTGATTGTAGTTAATTTGTGTAATGCTAAAAAATGTGGAGGAGAAAGCTTCTCGACATTTTTGCAAAGATGGAGAGCCCTAACTAGTCATTTTCCATATAATCTACCTGATAATTAGTTAGTTGGTATTTTTGCACAGAACCTGAATGCTGAGGTTGCTTATAATCTAAGACTTTATTGTGCAAACACATTTGAAGAGATCATTGACAAGGGAGTGTAGATTGAAAAGACACTTATTGATAAGGGGCCAGTTAAGATATAATCTCAATCTCAACCACCAATCCAGACTCAAGCACCAATTCAAGCAAGCAAAATAGAAAAACTAAGTCATTCAATAAAAATAAAAACATGGTAGGTAATGGGGTTACAAAAGCAAGACATGTGAAAATGGTGCAGCCAATGCCTACCTAAAATACCCCACCTAATCCACTACTCACTTTACAAAGAGCTCTCCCATTCCAAAACATAGTGTTTAGTAACCTAGGGGAGACGGTTGAGGTGGTGTTTCAAAAATTAGTTAAAGCTAATATGATTGTGTGGCCAATTCCAATACCCTTTCCAGAGATTCAATCTAAGCTAGTATGGTATTGAGAGAACAAGTATTGTGATTACCATCGCATCATCACCACATAATCTATAGATGGGTGCAACTTAAGCATGTTATCTAAGATCTGCTTGAATTTGGAGAAATTGAGTTGGAAAAAAGAACTCCCACTACCAACCAAGACATGGGTATCTACAAATATTCCTTCCCAAAGCACAAAAATCAACAACAGAGGATTAATCATAATGAAACACAAGGCTAGAATAAGAACCAAGTGAATTGTAATCAAGATCATGATGCCCAAGCCAACCAAATTGGTTATCATAATTCCCATACAATTATGTTAATCTCTTCATCACTACTATTAAGGTCACTTTTATTACACCATCTAACACTCATTAGAGTGTTATCCCTTCTATTGTAGTACCTCTGCCTTTGTCTTTAGGTAATTCCACATCGAGTCAGAATAACTTAATTATGCCACGACCTTCATAAATTAGTATTCATGGACCTTAGCGTAATTTTTTAATTTCAAATAACTCCCTCCCAACTCGAAATTGCATAATCGTAACTAGATGTCTGAGAGTTACCTTCTAAGACCCTCTGCCTTCCTCCAATATCAATCCCAATCAAGACTCTACACTTTCTAAAGCCAAGCAATCTCACCTTGCTATTAAGAAGCAATATTATATTGGTGAATAGTTGAGCAAAACACCTACACAAATTTCCATCATGGATATTTTGCATATATCAAAAGTTCATAAGATGATATTGAATGACCTCCAATAGTCCAAAGTACCCAATGACAATGATTCTACTCAATTTCAAGCACTTGTGGGGCTTTTATCCCCAATGCAAAAACTTACATTTGATCAAAGTGATATGTCATCTCTTGGTCCCTTACATAATAATCCTTTGTATATCGAAGCAATCATTTCCCATCACAGAGTCAAGTGGGTTCTCATAGATAATGGTTCAGGGTTGAATATAGTTTCATTGAAATTGATCCATCATTTGGGATATACAACATCATATATGTAGCCAGATACCATCACGATCAAAGCCTATGATAATGGAGAAAGGGAATCTTCAGGTACCATTTGTTTTCTTGTCATTGTTGGGCTTGTCACCCATGACACCCTTTTCCATGTCATTGATATAGAGTGACCCTAGAATCTGCTTGTTGGTCATCTTTGGATCATTGAAATATAAGCAGTCCCTTCCACATTACACCAATGTATCAAATTATCTCATTCTAGATTAGAGGTCACCACTCCTAAAGATTTGCAGCCATAAAAGTATTATAAGAATCTAGAGGCCAAGTGTGAGAACTATAATTATTATCCTAGCACTAAATTTGTAGGCAAGACAAATAAACAAGTAGTTCTCAAGTCTCCAAAATATAATTACATTGATGCTAGTGACTTCGTGTCCACTTCTAATCCACCCCCTGTAGCAATTTCCTCCCACTTGACCATTGAAGAGGCTGGTATTACCACATATAGTATTCATGATGCCTTACATGTTGGCAAATTACTAAAGTCTCCCAAATCCTATGGAAGACTTAAACCTATAGAAACCCCTGACAGGCCCAACATGATATGGAAAAATAAAATAGATTCTCATTAGAAACAATTGCTTGTGTTTCTTAAAGATACATCACAAAACCAAGATCGACCTACAAGTTTTGAAGGATCTTGGTTGTATAGTGACATTTTTGATGTATACTTTCAAAGCACTAAAAACCCCATTCCTAATATAATCATGGACAATCAGGGCTATAAAGTAAAAGGTTTGGGGGTAATAGCATAAGACATTTAAAAACCCATCCCCATGACAAAACATTTAGGAAATTGAGGTCTTGGATTCACACTGCTTGGGGCTGACCCCATAGATTTCAAGAGTGATACTACTTTATCGATTGATGAAAAAACTCCTGATAATGACACAACATCCTATTATAGCACATATGATGAGCTTGTCAATGCCAATTTATTCGATACCAATGTCATTCTTACCATCACAACACACAATCCCCTTTCCCTCTATTATCCCAACCTAATTGATTGGGACTGGCATGATTCTATCATACCATTAAATAAATTTCAAAACTAAGAGTCCATTGCCAATTTCATGGGTCTTAGAGATGGGTTTCCAGTTGGACATCATAAACAAGGCTTTGAGTTCAAATTAGACCCTATTACCTACTTTAGAGAGTAGGTGAACTTCTTTGGTCACGAAAAAAGTAAAACATCGAGATCCTCTAGTTAAAACCTCTTTTGAGTCACCTTTGGATTAGGGCAAAAGTAAATAAAAAGACAAGTCAATCGATGAAAACCTTTTTTAGTTTCCCTTGGATAGGGAAGTTTGCTTACCTCCTTAGGAAGCTTAGTGTCCTCCATGTCCAAGTTGCATGGGCAAATGGGTAATGTTGCTAAGTGAATTTGCTGTCAAGTATTATAATTAGAAGGCCATTAAGGGGCAAGTCCTTGTAGATCAACTTGTTGAGGCTCCTTTATTAACCACCAAACCCCTCATCTTTGATTTTTCAAAGGATTCGATTCTAAATTTGGAAGAAGTGGCTATTAAATCTAAGCAATGGAAATTATACACTAATGGTTCATTCACATCCCATGGATTTGGCTCATGCATTTTGTTCATCATTCCATAAGGGGATCTTATTACCAAGGATTTCCACACTGAATTTCAATGCACCGACAATATGGCTGTGTATGAAGCACTCATTGTAGGATTAAGTCTCACCTACAATGGGGCATTCAATAATTGATGGTATATGGGGGTTCTCAATTGATCATTAATCAGGATACAAACCAATACCAAATACAAGATGAGAACCATGTATCCTAAAAAATATGGTTGAAAACCTCAAATAATATTTCAAATTTATTCAATTTGAGCAGATACCAAAGGTCAATAATTGATCAATAGATGTAATGGAAATCATTGCATCCATGATTGTAGTGGTTTACAATGTGAAAGAGTATTAATTTCTTATTGAGAAACTTCTTCAACTAGCTCATGTACAACTGGATTTTGTGATGGTATGTAATATTGTTGGTCCCAATCCTCTCTGGTACCAAGACATATACACCTATCTCTTTGGTACCATGGTAAAGTATGTATCACAAGGATTTTGTTCTATTGTGAATCATAATGACAATCTAAGAACCATCCCATGATGAAAGTGCAATATGATAACACAAGAATAATGCTTGGTAGATAATATAGAGCAATAATGAACCACACTGAACCATGCAAAGCTATTCTGCCACTAAATTGTGCTGATAGAAGCAAACATATGCATAGATTACCAAACAATAGCTATATGCAAACCATCTACTTGGACCTCTCATCATCAAGATCCCACCGTAGACCTCCCAACTAGCTTAAACATCACTACTTAGATCTCCCAACTAGCATAATAATATATTTAAAATAACCATGATGTCTAGTGAGTAGAAAGGATGGTATATCGACCTACACGATAGGCTCCCTGTCATAATCCCACTAGCTATATTCTAAGCTTCTTCTTCTCCCCCATACCACACCATTGGCGTTAAAACTTATGCACATATGTTTACGTGGGAAACCAACACAACAATCACTAAAATAAATCAAAAAATCAGCAGATCATGTAAAAACATAAACCAATAGAAAAGAGTCCAAGTGATCTCAAAGGAAAAGTAAATAAAATAAAACCATAAATCCAAACTGTTAGTTTCATCAACAATTTTCATAATTGATCAATTGATTAAAATATTAAAAAAAATAAAATAAATGTTGGTTTTCGATCAACTTAATAATAAAGTGCAATCAATTAAAATAATTTCAACAAAACATATACGAAAAACAAATGACATTACGTTCACTATGTGACTTATGTAAAACACTCAAATTCACCTAAGGGAAGAAGGAAAACATCTCGATCTCACCTTCTCAAAGGTGTGAGGCATTTTGATACCTCTTTGAGGTATGAGGCATCTTGATTACCTCAAAGGGTTCGGGGCATTTCGATTCCTTCTCAAGGTACAGAACATCTCGATCATCCCCCCATAATGGCATTAAGGAATAACATCAAAGCATAACCATCATAAAAATGTTATACTTTAACCCAATAAAAAGTAATAACATCCTCTATATACCTTCAATACACATAAAATAATCACATCGGTCAAATCGATGTCCCAATGTCATCCCTGATGACATATCAATGTCTACGTATCATAACAGTAGTAAACTCATGGGAATGATGTCTAGAACTCACTATGTATGGCATCATAATGCCTCATGGTAATGGGGAGTATTATCTATCTCAACTCATAATTGATGAAACCAAAAACAATTAAATTCATTTAAAGTAAACTGAACAAGAAGTATGAAGAATTCCTATAACATATCTGAACAATCAAAGTACAACCTATTCCCTATTGTTGTAAATAATAAAAAAACCAAATACCATGTTTACCATAATTTATCCGTTATAATTTCACTTCTGGCAAGTACCCATGCTGAATCTATGATCGCTGTGGCTACATTGTCAAGGTAATCTACCATAATCACTGATCCTTTGTGAAGTAATATTTAATTGAAAGAAGGTTAAAAGTTCTTACTTGATTCAATATTTATAGTTTTCAATATTTTTTAGAAGTTTATTAATTCAAATTTCCTTATTAGACTTAACATAAAGTAATAAATTCCACTAATGACTCTATTAACAAAGCAACCTATTTCATATATAGATAGATGAAACTAATGCCATGTTTCAAAAGATCCACTAAAAAGAAAATCCATTCTTACTTAGTCTCAAAATAGGATTAATAAATTTAGGAATGATCATGAAGTATTATAAAGTCATAAACATAGACAACAAAGGTTTACTCAAGGTATTTCCACAGACTAGAATGACTCTACAAGTGCAAAATCCACAAGGTACAACAATCATGCAATCCATCATATCTTACAAAAGTATGAAACCCAGTTATATTAAAACAAACCAACCGATAAGTTACTAACTAGGCCTTATGAATAAGTACATACTCTATTATCAAATATTACTTTTTCACACTATTAAGAGAATATTTAATTATCCACTCAGTAACATTCCATCGAATGGATAAATACATTATAGACCTAATATTTTCAACTCTATTTTTAACACCGTAAGGTTATTTATGGATTCGATATTGGTTAAGTTGCATAAGGTCAACCTTGGATTTAAGAAAGAATCATTTCAAGTACATTTACTATAGCTTCAAAATTCATCTACTAAATACACATAGTAAAAGCCTTGTAAATATCATGAGTTTACTTATACATATTAGGAATCACTATATTCATTTAGGGTATATAACACTTTTTCACCACTAAATAACATTATCGTCACCATACCTTGCGATAAATATCATAGTTTTATACCTAAAATCAACAACATATTATTTTATTATTCAATAAATATATTTAAAATCAAGTTAATGGAAGGTAAATGTTACAAATTCTAACCTTAACATTTAGGCAGAATTAATATGTCTAATCCAACATGCACATAATTAATTCTTAACCAAAGGTAAACAAGGAGTTTGGATGTTGTAAACCAAAACAAGATACATATAGGAAGGTTTTACATTCTTACATATATTCAAATCATAGTATATACGAGCAAAATTTCCTATTTAAATGTATTCAAATCATAGTGAGAACTTATAAAAAACAAATCTTCCAGACCACCTCTAAAATGGTATCAGTCAGAAATACTAGAGTACTAAGGAACTATATTAAGATAAAAATATCACTTAAGTACATATATAAGAAATGCACAATTTTATACAATGTCAAAATAAAATCATGTATAAATAAATATATATCACATAATAAATATTATACAAAATGCTAACTTGAAGTATAGACATGCCAACGAAGCCATCAATTCAAAATTGAAGTAATCTTCACCCAAGCACAAACAAAATGGTCACACAATTCAACTTACAATCTCAATTCACTGAGAGTACAAACAAACAAAAATATTGTGATGATAAGTTTCACAACTTCACAAATACCAAACAAAATTCCCTAGAGCTCCCAGTGTTGAACTCAGGGTCTGATACCAGAATGTAACACCCAAAACTTTACCTTAAAAAAACCTTATAAAAACACTTTTTTTTTCTTCTCATGCAACACTGATAACTCACAAGTAAACACTCCAAATATTTACATAACCACACTCAAATGTTCCTTGTTTACACACATCTTTTAAAATCACAATCTCAAAGGTACACAAGTACAATCAAGGTATGCAACATAAATGCTCACCTTTTTCTGAATAGGAAATACATAGAGTACGGTAACCTAGCTATGACCAAATCGTGTCAACTACATTAGATGCATTGTGCAAGACTACACTCAAATTATATACTTAAGGAATATCAATCACAACTTAGACTAATGATACTAATACTAAATCTCGTTCCTAATGGTATGGAACGTGATCCATCAACAGTTCCTTGACACATTGTTTTTACAAACTGTGACTGTAAGCGTGTTAATAAGCAACAAAATCCTAATTATTCCAACCAAAAATAAAATCATCGTACTACCCAAAAGTATGTTATTCAAGGTTAACCATTCATGTCAAAGTGGAATTACCTAATCCTGATGCATCCAGACTTGACTAGCTCACCTCACAGGCACTTCTCAATTTCATTAAATTGCCTATCAAATGGTGATGGTAAAAATATCTCCATTAAGTGAAATATATTTTTGGAATTTATTCTATATTCTATTAATTACAGGCTACCACTAATAACCTACAAAAACAATCTCCAATAATTCAAACGTTAAAATAACTCAACATTTCAAATGGGTTTTAACACAGAATATTGCTCTGCTAAGTAATTTTTTAATTAAATGGGATTCAAAATCGAATCATTAAAAATAGTATAAACATCTAAAAATGCTAATTCAAATTTTTTATATAAAATTTTAATGTAAAATGAATCACTATCGATCTTTGGCTTTTTCCAAAGACTTCTCTAGCTATTTTTGACAACTCAATTTTTAAATGACTTCATACATTGAAAAAGAAAATTAGCTGTAGAAAATTGTCAAATGCGTTCAGAGTTGGATCAACCAAAAGGTATCATGATGAAGTATAAAAATTATGGTTACAAAACCTAATTTTGGTGATATAATACTAGAGCCTCAAATTTTTTATTTCATAAAAACTCTAGTTCTGATACTAATTTGACCCTGTTTATAGAGCGACTCCATAGAGAAAATCTAGATTCATCAAAAATTTTAGAGTGAACTGAATTTAAAATCATGTTACCTAAAATTAAAAATTTTAAGGTAAATTAAATGTGAAGATTCATAGTATTATATGAAGCTATAAGGAATATGAAACAACTCTTGTTTTAAAGGAATCTGACTTCCAAAATATTTAAAGATAATGATTCTGAGATGTCTCTGTAAAGATAACAAAAATACAAAGGGTTTTGACTTAAAAATGCCATTTGAAAATGGATAATCATTTTAGTTTGGAAAAACTAAATATTACTCATGTCAATTATCGATTCTCATAATGTAAGAAAATTAGTAACGAGTCTTAAATTGAGTTTTGGATCACTTTAACAAATTCTTTTATTTGGGTTCCTAAAGGAATTTAATAGCTTGATACAAACCGATAGTTCCACAAAGTAGGAAAAAAAAATTATTGACTTATATTGCTAATTCGGTAAAGATTCAATTTGATATCTAAATAAAGATAAAAATAATCTATTAGGACAAGTTATCTATTAATCCCAATGCTATGCCTATAACCTATCACATGTATCATGATAGGAGTAGTCGACTTGTGGCTTACTTATCCCTTTTTGATGTTATATCACATTTCTCTATGATTTCATTAGGTTAGTAGGTTGGCCTATAGAGTAACCATGGCCTAGGTAGACTATATATAAGAGTTAGTGGGTAGTTGTTTGTCATCATATCAGAGTATTCATCTCTTATTGCAAGCATTTGGGAGGTTGCCCCCTCTAAGGGGCTTATCTATTTTTCATATTTTTTAATAAATTTCCATATTATTATGATATATTTCTATCATTATATTTATTTGGTGAAGTAATATCATTACAAGTGGTATCAGAATGTCGATTTGAGTCGTAATCAGGGCAAAAACTCTATATCTTATAATTTAGCTATATGTTGCAAATGGTTGCAAATTTCTCTACAATTTTTTTTACTAAAGGTGAGAAATCATTCAAGTCAAAAGTGCCAATCAAGATCTACATTGTCAATCCCTTTTATGGCAGGACTACAAACTAGGGGCTGAGGAAAGGGTTCTTAAACCCTAGGTAAAAATCCTCATAAGGAAGAGATGGAGTCAGAAGGGGGAGTTACTAGATCCTTTATACCAGGGTTTTCTGAGATAGATCACAAAGTGAGCTAGCTTGACTAAAATGTGCAAGGCATTGAAAGTGAGATGCAAGGCATACACTCTGATATGAAATCCATACAATTAGTCAAATCAACCAACTATCACTATTACCAAGGTGGATCTCCCAGCTAGCCTAATCTAAAGCCAAGTACCTTGCCACAATGGAACCTGTTACCAAAGATAGATATGCATAAATTTTATGGAAATAATCCACTTAATTGGGTCAACCAAATGGATATTTATTTTTATCTTCATCAGATCCCATGGACGGAAGGTTATCATGGAATCTTTGTATTTAGACCCTGAAAAATTCATTTGGTATCGATATTTCTGTGCTCAAAATAAAAAGATGACTCTTAGTGTCACCTGATCAGTTTTTACAGAGGAGCTACAATTACACTATAGCAATAATGCATTAGAGAATTATTTAATCCAACTAGAAAAATTACAATAGACTAGTTTAGTCAATGATTATATTCATAATTTTCAAAACCTATCTTTACTTATGGAGACAATTTTTGATGAGAACTTGAATGGCCTATTTTTGGGAGGCCTCAAGGACCACATTCAACATGAGGTATGCATGTTTAATCCACTTAAGGTTTCTGATTCTATTATATTGGCACATAGGGCTAAGGAATAATTCATAGCCAATAATAAGCAACCATTCACTCACTTTAGATATCGTAGCATATTGACACCACTATTTCCTCCACCTACTAGATTGAACCCTCAAAAAATTAAAGAGAAGCACGCAAAAGGATTATGTTTTGGCTGTGATAAAAAGTGGATCAAATGACATATATGTGCTGAGAATAAGCTATTCTACATTGAGGGATCCAATGAAGATGATGCCTCCAATGATAATGAGGTACCTGAAGATTCCAAACCTACAGTCTCTTGTCATGCACTTTTGGGTATTAACACTCTTCAAACACTTAAGGTGGTAGGTTTCCTCAAAAAATAGAAGGTGATAGTGTTGATTGACTCAGGGAGTACACATAATTTCATCAACCATAAGTTAGCCACTCAATTGAATTGTTTCATTTACCTAACACTATAATTTCAAGTCATTATTGCAAATGGTGGCACAGTTAATTGTTTAGGGAAACACCATAATATTAATCTTGCTATGGATGAGTATAATTTAGATTCTCCTATGTTTATTATTCCCATGGGTGGTGCAGACATTGTTTTGGGAGTCCAATGGATCACAACCTTGGGTACAATTGAGATGAACTTCCAAGAACTATTAATGCACTTTTATTCTAAAGGTAGAAAAATTAAACTACGAGGATTACGATCAAAATCTCCACAATTGGTTAGTTCACATCAGATGACAAAAAAGCTAAAAAGGGGGGCAAAAGGATTTATATCACGATTATGTTCCATAAAATTTCAACTCATAAATGCATCTCCACATCTTGATCTATAAATGATTCTTGATGACTACCCATCTATTTTTGAGACCATTCCAAAAGAACTACCACCAAAAAGAGAACATGATCATGCTATTCAACTACTTCCAAGGAGTCAACCACCAATATCAGACCATATAGATATCCATAAGCATAAAAGAGTGAAATAAAAAATATGGTCCATGAGATGTTGGAGGCAGGGATCATCAAGCACTAGAGTACATATTCATCGTTAGTGGTCATGGTGCATAAGAATAGTGACACATGGAGGATGTGCCTAGATTACTGGGAACTCAATAAGTACACCATCAAAGATAAGTTTCCTATTCCAGTAATTGATGATTTACTTGATAAGTTGCATGGTGATGCTTATTGCATGAAATTGGATCTTCATTTTGGGTAACATCAAATTAGAATCAGGGATGCAGATATTCATAAAACTACTTTTAGAACTCATGAGGGCCATTATGAGTTTTTGGTAATGCCCTTTGGTCTTACAAATGCATCATCTACTTTTCAGAGCTTTATGAACACTATTGTTAGGATTTTTTTAAAGAAGTTTGTGCTGGTTTTCTTTGATGACATATTGATTTACAGTAAGACACAAGAAGTACACTTGCAACATATGAAACATGTGTTGATAGTTTTGAAACAACATCAGCTTTATGCCAAGCCATCCAAATGTGATTTTGGAGTACAAGAGGTAGATTACTTGGGTCACATTGTATCCCATGAAGGTGTCAAAGTTGATCCTTATAAGATAAAAGCTATGGTGGTTTGGCCAATGCCCAAAAATCTCAAAAACCTTTGAGGGTTCCTAGGACTAACATGTTACTACCGAAGATTTGTGAAAGGTTATGGCAACACAGTAGCTCCAATCAATGCATTGTTAAAGAAGAATGCTTTTCAATGGAATGATGTAGTCACTAAAGCATTTGAACAACTGAAAGTAACTATGTGTACCACCCCAATTTTGGCTACTCTAGACTTCTTTAAGATGTTCATTATTGAATGTGATGCTTTTGAATCAGGGTTGAGAGTGGTATTAATGCAAGAAGGAAGACCCCTCTCATTTGTGAGTCATCAATTCCAATTTAAGAATGTCCAAAAACCTACCTCTGAGAAAAAAATGAGGGTTATTTTTCATGGAGTAAAATAATGGAGGCCCTATCTATTGGGTAGACATTTTAAGGTAAAAACAGATTATGATAGTCTCAAATACTTTTTGGATCAAAGATTATCATTTAAGGAACAACAAAAGTGGGTAACAAACATGTTGGGTTATGATTTTGAAATCATATACAAGAAGGGCAAATATAATGTAGTAGTAGATGCACTATCTAGACATGATACATGCACATAAGCATTATTTTGTGTAATGTCCATGTTACAGGCAGATTGGGTAGATGAAGCTAGGTTAGTGTGTGGGCTAGACAAGGATACATAGGTTTTGATTTAGAATATCCAACAAGGTTCTATAGCATCTGAAAAATTTTAATGGAAAGGCCATGCCCTATAGTATAAGGATAGGTTACACTTGTGTAAATATTCATAGTTGAAGTATAAGATTCTTATAGAGTTGCATGCATCTCCAATTGGGGGACACTCTGGGTTCTTGAAAACTTATCACAATATCAAGCGAAAAGTATTTTTGGAAAGACTCAAGGGAGATGTAAAAATTTTATGGCAAAATGCTTGATATGCCAACAAAACAAATGTGAGACAATTAAGACCCCAGGTATGTTACAACCTTTAGCAATTTCTAGTCAAAGTTGGGAGGAGGTTTCCATGGATTTCATCATAGGGTTGCCTTGTCCTGAAAGTAAGAATTCTATCTTGGTAATTATAGATATGCTTACAAAATATATCCATTTTTTTCCTTCTCACACCCATTTACAACAAGTACAATAACAATTATTTTTCTAGAGGCAGTTCTAAAATTAAACAAAACCCAAAAAATAATTATAAGTGATCATGATTATATTTTCACTAGTAATTTTTGAACTGAATTATTTTCCTGTTTGGGTACTCAGCTAGCCCATAGCTCATCTTACCACCTCCAATCTGATGGACAAACATAAGTGGTCAACAAATGTTTAGAGGGGTATCTCTGTTATTTTGTATCAAATAAGCAAGAAAGTTGGGTTAGATGGCTACCACTTCCAGAATGGTGGTATAACACATCTTTCCATACCTCTTCTAAAATCTCCTCATTTCTAGCACTATATGGTTACCATCCACCTTCCATCACTTCTTCCTTAAGGGTGAAAACCAAGGTTCAAGATGTGGAGGAGCACATTCAACATCAACAAGATGTTTTGGTTATTTTGAGAGAGAATTTGGCATTGATACAAAATAGGATGAAGCAACAAGCAGATCAACACCATAATGAGTGACATTTTAATGTGGGTGACTTGGTATTTGTACGTGTGTAGCCTTTCAATCAGATGTCCTTGAATCAACAAAAAAAGACAACAAGCTTGATCTTAAGTATTATGACTCTTTTTCAGGTTCTACAAAAAAATGGAAGTGTGGCTTACAAGCTGGAGTTGCCTCATTGATCTCACATACACCTAGTATTTCATATTTCCTATTTGAAGAAAGTCATTGGACAGAAAGTTTTATCCCAGACAGAGTTACCATAACTAGATGAAGAAGAACGAGTCATTTTAGAACTAGAGAAAATCCTATAAACACGTATTAAGATGTTGAGAACCAGAGACATTAAAAAATATCTGATCAAGTGGAAGAACTTGAGTAGTGAGGATGCAACTTGGGAGGGTGAAGTTTTTTTTAACAACATCCAAAGTTGTTCAACATTGCGGATAACATTGATTTGAAGGGGAAGGGCATGCTATACCCCTAGCCTATTGCATGTATCAAGATAGGAGTAGTCGATTGTGGCTTACTTATCCCTCTTTGATGTTATATCACATTTCTCTATGCTTTCCTTAGGTTAGTAGGTCGTTCCATGGAGTAACCATGGCTTAGGTAGGCTATATATAAGAGATAGGGGTATTTGTTTGTCATCATATTATAATATTCATTTTTTATTGCAAACATTAGGGAGGTTGCCCCCTTCAAGTGGCTTATCTATTATTCATATTTTATGTGATATTTCTATATCATTGTGATATCTTGTTGTTATTCTACTTATTTGGTGAAGTAATATCATTAAACACAAAAATTGATATCACCACTTATCCATGCTTGAAAGAAACAAAAATATCTGACTACTAGATTGTTGACCAATAGTTGATAAATTTTAAATTTATTAGGACAAGATTGTTTGACTAAATAAAAACTATTATATTATCAATTCAAATCCCAATCAACAACCCATTTAACTTTCCAGGTTTGTTAAACATATTTATTTTTAAGTCTTCATTCAAGAAGCTTAATCTACATGTTTAATATTGAAGTCATTGTTACTTATGAATCTAAGTATTTTCAATTAGTTTTACGCCAAAATTAATTCTTTAACAATAAGATGAATATATAGACTATTAACCATTTTTAATAATTATATTAATACTTCCATAGTTTAATTAAAACAAGATTATTTTCCTTTTTCCAAAACATTCCCCCATTTACCAGTAATATTTACCTATCTATTCTTCCATTCCTTAAGCAAATTAAATACTTTCTATTGTTTTTAAAAATTCATATAAAAAGGAGGCTTATATACTTAAAAATAGAAGACAAATCCAACTAGATAAATTTTCAACAATAATATATTCTTAATTCTTCATTAACAATGTAAGAAAGGTTATCCAATTTACTTCATTCGCAGTCTAGACAAAAAACTATAAATACAAATACAAAGTTTTATCATTACACAGCTTCACAACTCTACCCACACCTACATCCTACACTAAATCATAGGCAACAAGTGTCAACTTATGCTCAGCAAGTAAAAATGCCCTCACAAAATATCTTTTTTTTAGAGTCATAAACAAGATAAACAATGAAAAACGACATTCATCCTAAAAATGAATACACACACACACACACACACACACACACACACACACACACACACACACACACACACACACACACACACACACACACAGAGTAGAATGAGATGAGTTTTCTTAAAAACTCAATATCACAACTAACATTCAGTGAGACTAACTTCACCACAATATTAATAATGACATATACTACCAAACATTTGTTCAACCAAATCAGGACAAATTTTCAATATATTCTTGTCTAGTCATTGGCACAAGTTTTAGCATATAGAGGTAGTGAGCAAATCAACATTTCAAACACATCATGCTTTAATTACCATCTTTACAAAATTGCCAGATAAAACCTGATGCACATATAATTTCTCTCAATGAATCTTATTAGAATCCCAAAAAATCATATAGCAATAAGAGAAGCGAACAACATTAATATATTCATGTTCATAACTTCACCAAAAGAATCTCAACTCAAAATTTAAGAAATTACAAATGTTTTTATATATAACAACTTATTAGTATTTATATATTATTATATAAATGTTTATATTGAAAAATAAGTGGACATAATATAAAATATAAAACATAAACATAATATATCTGCTTAATTTTAAATATAAACTTTTATATAATTATATATAAATACTAATAAGTTGTTTTATATATATATATATATATATATATATATATATATATATATATATATATACACTAATAAACTGTTATAATACAAATACATATACATATATATAATATAAAAATACAATAAAAATATAAAATATAAACATACATATACATACATATATATTTATAAACTTTTATATAATTATATATAAATACTAATACGCTGTGATATATATATATATATATATATATATATATATATATATATATAAATGTAAATACTAATAAACTATTATAATACATATACAAATACAAAATACAATAAAAATATAAAATATAAACTATAAACATACATATATATTTTATTGTAGGTTTATATATATAAACATTTACATATATATTATATATGTATTATAACAATTTATTAATATTTATATAAATGTTTATATCCAATAAAATATAATATTATATATATATATATATATATATATATATATATATAATTTTTATTTTTTATTGTATTTTTATATTATATATATGTATATATATTAGTATTATAAATATATATGTATGTTTATAGTTTATATTTTTTATTTTTATAATAAAAATATAAAATATAAACAATAAACATACATATACATATACATATACATTTTATATTTAAAAAAATTTATATGTATGTTTATAGTTTATATTTTATATTTTTATTGTATTTTTATATTAATATATAATAACATGTTATTATACATTAATCTAATATAAAATATGTATATATATAATAAAATATAAAATATATATGTACATATAATAAAATATATATGTATGTTTATAATTTATAATTTATATTTTTTATTGTATGTTTATTATACATTAACCTAATATAATATAAAATATGTACATATATATAATAAAATATATATGTATATATATATATAATAAAATATATATGTATGTTTATAGTTTATAGTTTATATTTTATTATATGTTTATATATATAAAAATATAAAATATAAACTATAAACGTACATATATATTTTATATTTTATTGTATGTTTATATATGTACATATATAAACATACGATAAAATATAAAATATATATGTACGTTTATAGTTTATATTTTATATTTTAATTTTATTTTTATATTATATATATATATATATATATATATATATATATATATATATATATATATATATATATATATTATAACAGTTTATTAGTATTTTTATTTATATATATAATAAAATATATATGTTTGTTTATATTTTATATTTTTATTGTATGTTTATATTATGTATTTGTATATGTATGTGTATTGAATTATAATAGTTTATTAGTATTTACATATATTTATATAAATGTTTATATTTAAAATTAAATGGATATATATATATATATATATATATATATATATATATATATATATATATATATATATATATATATATATATATATATATATATATATATATATATATATATATATATATGGTCAGGGGTCATTGGTTGGGTCGTGAGGCTAGGCCGCGACCATGGTGGTCGGATCACAGGTGGATGAGGAGGGTCGGTCAACGTGATCCCTTTCTATATGTATTTTATTTCATTTTATTTTTTATATAAAAACACAAAGCTCAAATTTATAAATATTCTGTGTTTTATTTTTTTATATCAAAATAAATAATGAATATATACTTAATATATATATATTTCAAATCATATATGTTCAAAGATATAAAAATATACTTTTTATTTTTATTATAGATATATTTTTTAAAACTGAATTCTCCTTGCAATTAAAACCAACATAATATATACATAAACTATCTTTGCCAAGCACAATTATTAGGTAAAACAAGTCATAATTATTAAGCAGAAGATTTCACAAATATCACTTAGAAATTTTAGCCAAACAAGACCCATACATAAAGGGTTTTTCTTTAAAAGACAAATCAACCAAAAAAGCTATCAAAAATATTATAACCCTGATTCAAACCTAGATGAAGCTATCCTTCATTGCCTACCCTGTCTATAAATCTGGAAAATGAGAAGTTAATTCATGAAGGAGAATCCATTTTCTCAGTTAAACCTAGATCTGCTTCTTCTAGCTGATTTCCATTCACCTGCCTTCTTCTTCCCTCCTTGATTGGCTCTCCTAAGAACAACAACATCAATAAAGGTAAGGACATGGCAAGAGAAATGAAACTCTAAAATCCTAAGTTGGTTTTGGCCAAGTTTGTACAAAGCTTTGTTTGCAATATATTTATTATTTTATTTATTTATTATTATTATTTTTAATCATTCCAAAATGGCCCCCTCTCTCTGCACTTCATTTTGTTGTCTCCCACCAGGGCATCCAATTTTGACCTCCACTAGCATTATGTTTCTCTAATATTTAATAATAATATTTAAAGGAATGGAGGATAATGCTTATTTAATATTTAATTAATATTTTTAATAATTAATACAATGTCTTAAACCTAGTTAATAATAATTTCATTATCCATTCATTTATTTATTATTTTCTTTAATCAGAGTAAACCATTAAAGGTTTATGTTAACAAGTTAAATATTTATAATAATTGGTTAAATATTTATAGAAAGGGTTTTTCTTTAAAAGACAAATCAACCAAACAAGCTATCAAAAATATCATAACCCTGATTCAAACCTAGATGAAGCTATCCTTCATTGCCTACCTTGTCTATAAATCTGGAAAATGAGAAACTAATTCATGAAGGAGAATCCATTTTCTCGGTTAAACCTGGATCTGCTTCTTCTAGCTGATTTCTATTCACCTACCTTCTTCTTCTCTCCCTGATTGGCTCTCCTAAGAACAACAACATCAATAAAGGTAAGGACGTGGCAAGAGAAATGAAACTCTAAAACCCTAAGTTGGTTTTGGCCAAGTTTGTACAAAGCTTTGTTTGCAATATATTTATTATTTTATTTATTTATTATTATTATTTTTAATCATTCCAAAATGGCCCCCTCTCTCTGCACTACATTTTGTCTTGTCTCCCACCAGGTCATCCAATTTTGACCTCCACCAACATTATGTTTCTCTAATATTTAATAATAATATTTAAAGGAATGGAGGATAATGATTATTTAATATTTAATTAATATTTTTAATAATTAATAAAATGTCTTAAACCTAGTTAATAATAATTTCATTATCCATTCATTTATTTATTATTTTCTTTAATCAGATTAAACCATTAAAGGTTTATGTTAACAAGTTAAATATTTATGATAATTGGTTAAATATTTACTATAATTGGTTGAGCAACCTATGATAACATTATTTGTCAAGACCCAAAACATCTCTTCATTGCACAATCTCATTCCATGTATGCATAGAGGAAACTTTCTTGTGATCGATACCATCCTAGTAATAAATACATACTTTATAAAAAATGCATTAGTAAAATTATATTTAACAATAAGCTTATATCGAGGTCCAGAATCACTCTAAGATAGTCAACGAAAAACATCACATATTGTTGATATGTAGAGATCATCCAATGAAATAATTGGTAACTAATAATGTGCACATCACACATATAGACATACACACACATATATATATACATACATACATACATACATACATACATACATATATATATATATATATATATATATATATATATATAGATACATACATACATACATACATACATACATACACACATATATACATATACATATACACATAAAACATATATACATATATAACATATATACATGTATATACACATATACACACACACACACATAGATATAACACTCGACACAAGTAAATCACAAATTGGATTGTAATCCATGATTAGTCTAATAAAATCACCAACCAATCACAAAATAATCAAGTCCACAAAATGTAACCCCTCACTTAATCAGACTCTGAATGTAGATGTGATAACCAACTATCTCTCATCAAGATTTCTCCACACCTAATAGGGTGACCACTTACAATAAATGTAACAAAGATGATTGTGCTTATAGTGGTTCGACACAAGGATATCACACTTTTTTCTTACGCTTTCGTCATTTTGTGAACCCTCATTATTTTTCGTCTACAAAACATTTTCTCTTTATTTGTCATCACTTTTCTTCTATCCCAAATCCTTGAAGAACTACATGTCTAAGTTTAATGTCTCATGTCCACACAAACACAAAATCAAAAGAGAAACAAACATGTAATTAGTTAACCATTTGATGCTTAGTTGTTTTTATTTTTCAGTTTGTGTTTGCTTATTTGTTTGTTTGCTTGTTTATTTTCTTTTTCTTATCATTTCCTCGACTCAGTCCATAATGCCAACAAAGTCATCATCATGGTGTCCCTTGTCATGCACTTGTACTTAAGTCCATCCATATTCATATTTCAACATTATCATAATGATTTTTATCATTGGCGCATTATTGTCCATTGTCTATTGGATTAGACGTCAGTTTTTATGCACACTATGACCAAGTCATTAGGATGTTCTATATCATTATGCATACCATTTTATGGTATATCAAAAATCAAGTACTAGAGGTCTAATCAACAATGTCACACCAATCATTCTCCTTGTCTACTACCTACAATGCAACCAACTAGTCAACATTCTAGCTATATATATATATACTCACCAGGATGTGCATCTCCAAATGAGTGTATATGAAAAGTCATAATTTTTTTACATCGTCATATTTTCATTGATCAAATCAAGACAAATAAATATTCTAGTTGTATCAATGCTAATCAGGACGTGCATCTCTGAGTTAGTAGGTACAATAAAATCATGCACATTGATCAATTCTTATTCACTTTCCCGTGAGCTATGTTTTCCAATCAATCAATCAAAACAACTAGACTGATCAATGCTTAAAACCATCATGTTAGGGAAATTCATTAGTTAATCTATCTATCTTTCTTCTAATTCCAAGGTCTACAACTTTCATTTTCTTTGGGAAAATCAAAGTGTGCAAGTTATTTCATGATAAATCATTCTCTAAGCCCACGACATTCACCCTATTTGAGGTATGTTAAAGTGTGTCTCTTTTCTTGGGATTAATTCTATTATTCTTTATTCACATTAGAAATTAAGGCAATGCAAGCATATCACATTTGGATTAATCTCATCTTTGAGTTATTTTCCCTCTTCTTCTTGTTTCTTCCTCTCTTTTTTGAGAGCTCATCCATGTCTTTCACCTTTGCATACCATCTCGAGGGTGCATCATGGATCACTAATTATTTCTTCGTCTACTTTTTACCCTCCTCATTTTCACTTTTTCATTCTTTGAGAAGTCGTAACTTCATATAGATTTTCACAACACCTTCTCAAACATAGGTAAAAGGTAGACACTCCATTTTTACCATTTTCATGTCTAAATGGTTATTAGAATGATTTTTTTATAAACAATATAAATTAAGTCTAGAAATCAGTGAAACATTTAAATTCTTCTATATACTTGGCATGCATCTTGTGAATTGTGTCAGTGTATCCCTAATTGGGGCAATTCATAGTATACAATCATCACCTTTCTCTAATTCATCTCTAGACAAATTACAACCTAGCAAATTGATATTTTCCACCACTTATGTAAGACAACTTATCAAATTCTAAAAATTGCAAAAAGGCTAATCATGATTACTTAATTAAGAAAATACAATTAAATGGTTAATTGAAAAATTCATAACAAATTAATAAACATCTAATTTTGAAAATTTAAAATTCAACAAAATATCTTAAAATGACATAATCATGACATCATTTGTCACAAAAGTAAAAAATTCAAAATTTGAACATAAGCACAACAAATATCAAGAATGTTGAGCCATGCCTATTAAGTGTAATATTAACTACAAAATTGAATGAATTTGGTCCATTAAAGTTGACTCATATTGGACCTTTCATCTTCATCTTGAGATGGATGGTCCTCATCATTTTACCAAGTCTATAAATATAAGAACCTTTGGCCATTATAAACAAGCTTTGGAGTGCAAAGTTATTATGCATAAATCTATCAAGAAGCTTCACCTTTCTCAACACATGCCAAGTCTAATTTTGTGTTGACTAGTAGAAATGTTGCCTATGAAGAATCAACTTTTCTCAAGACTTATAGTTCACATATTGAGCTCAATCTTCTTTTCTTACTGATTTACAAGTACATCTCAAAGAAAGGTATAAACACAGTTTTGTCTTCTATTTTGTATTTATTGTTTGTTTACCATAGCTCACCCTAAGAAATAGACTTAGAGAATTAGTTCTTCAAGTTTGTTTTTTTATTTCATTCACTAAAAATTGACTAACCCCCTTTGTATTCTTATTTTCTTTGATCCTGATGATCCTTACACTTATAATTATTCTCCTAACATGATAGCAAATCTTCCCATTGATGATCCCTCTTATGACTTTTGAATGTTTAGCTCACCTACTAATAAATCAAGAAACACTGAGCATGCATTATTTGATGTCTACCCACCCTCTGCCTCATCCTTGGTAGGTCCTAAGAGGATGAGTCATATGAAGAACACCTCATTCAAATGCCTACCACATGGCGTATTATAGGTGATTATGATCCTCAAGCTTATAATAATATTCACAATTGTCATAATTTTTTCTATCTAACAAAATCACTTGAATCATACTATATCAAGCAATTCGATAGAGTTCAGTTTAATCTATCTATAAAGAACTATATCGGCCATGACACAATGTGTCGATATAGTTCAATCACCTACAAATAATTGCATCAATCATGATCCAAAATGAGTTGATACAGTTCTTTTATTTACATTCAACTACATCAACCATGACCCAAAATGTGTTGATACAGTTCTTTCATCTATAGTCAACAACTTTAGTCATGACCTAGAATATGTTGATACAGTTTAATACATTTCATCAAATTTTATAGACTAGGTCAATACAATCCATTTCAATTATATCTCATTAGATTATTCTACTTCATCAGACTGTATCAACCTATTTGATACAATCAACTTTATTTTATCTGACTGCATCTATGTGGCCAATATAATCCATTTCAATCATGTTTGAGTAGACCGTATCGACATGGTCGATGTAATTCCTTTATCTCATTAGACTATATCGATCTAGTTGATACAATCCATCTCAATCATATTTTATCAATCTATATCGACTTGAATGATATAGTCAATTTCAATATTATTTCTTCAAAGTATATCACACTTGCCAATACCATACAATAAAATCTTCTATCACCTCTTGAAGCTCATGACATGGACCTAGATGACACATCTCTTGTTATAACACCAACTTACATAGATTTTGATATCACTTTTAGGCCTGTCTATCTTGAAGCTAACTACAATCTACCTATATCCCACAGTCTGGGGCATCTTGCAATGCCCATCCTATTATTGTCACATATGTTGGGGCATTTTGCGATGCCTATCCTTTTCATGCTACACATATTGAGGCAACTTGTGCTACCCATATATCATCCTTTGTGACATATTGCGATGCTTATCCTTGATTTTATAAATGCTTTTGGGGTGATATGAAATGGTTAGTTTATACAAATGCTCTCTATTTTACCAATTCCAAATATTTTATTTATTTTTCTCAATTCCCCGTAAATATGTGAAAAATTAGTTTAATTTGATTAAAAATCTGATTTAAACTGATTAAAAATCACAAGCAAATGATAAAATAGAGAAATAATATAAACCAAGCTTGATAAAAGAGTTCATCCCTATTGGGCTACATCAATTAAGCACTTGAACCGATCAATTAATAATGTAAAAATACTTATACAATCTTGTTTATATCAAAATAATAACTTTGGTTTGGAAATAATATCTACCTCTATCTCTAAAAAGTCTCAAGATGCATTTTATTTGATCCTCCAAGAGTCTTCTCGCTTCAAAACCTCTATTTTCTTGTCTTCTCCTTCTACAAAGGGCTAAAAACTTACATTTCATATACAAATTTGTACATTTTATATGGATTCGAAGCCTTATGGTTCATTGGTCAAAGTTTAATCATTTTAGTACATTATATGGGGTTTGAATCCCCTCCTTCATGATTTTGGCTTATCCCTTTTGTCTTTTTGTGAAATAAAATCCCAAATTTGAAGCATATAGAACAAACTATAGTATTTAAATATCCTTTTATCTATCTTAAACCTGTGGCACATGCCACACCTTCTGCATCCATGTTTTGCTTGGTGGGATTTATCCTACATCCATCATGTGGAGATAACAATCTAGTTTAAATAACATAGAGAAGTGGTTTACAGTCATGTTCAATGCCACATTTCTCATGGTTTAGCTATGGTAACAATTTATGCGAAGGCTAATTTATCAATGGTTTGTTTGGTAGTTGGCTACAATTAAGCTGGCAGTCTCACTAACAATTTGTAAAAATAATGGGAATTAGTCCCACAATCATTCTGTGGGTAGTATACAAAGCATTTAAATATAAAAGCATATACATAGTAATGCAAATATTGGCAGCTTGATCCCCCTCCATACAAAAAATGGACCCCAACTGGTTGATGGGTCCCTACCCAACAAATAGTGTGGGCCCCACACTAAACATGTACACTGTCAAAGATCATAGACCAAAAACCAAACAAACCCATTTGTTCTTTCTTTGCCACATGTCACTCTCTAATTTTAACTTCAATAATCTATAAATTTTGCATACGATGTCAGATTGAATCCATTCAAATTGCATTGAAAAACTCTCGATGAGCTCTTTGATGTTTAGATGTTTGTAGTAGAATTTGAGACCATTGGATTGAATTGATTTTGGAGATCTTCTTAGATCACTCCTCCCCACTAAGAAACTTTTAGACCACTAAAAGTCTAGTTTTATGTAGAAAATAAGTGAGGGTGCAAATCCCTTACTTTTATGATTTCCATCCATTGTGTTTTGCTTGGATGCATGATTTTTAGACCCACGTAGAGGTACTCCACATGACCCATTTGCAAAGTCCTCACCCTCATGTGAATAATATGATCTTCCTACAACTGATCAAGATATTCATGAGCAAAATCATCTATAGAGGGTACTTGAACATTCTCACCTTGATCTATAATCATAGGAGGCTCATATAGTTTTATATTTTCAACATTTACCATATAATACATTTGCATATATAGAGGTAACTCTAACCGAAAATCATTGTTACTAATTTTTTCCAAAAATTTAAATGGACTAATCTAATTGTTTTTAGATTTTTACCATCACCTTTAAAATTTTTTTTGTTAATGTGTAGCCAAACTTGATCACCAACTTGGACATGATGATCAACCTGATGCTTATCATACCCAGCCTTATACTTGGCTTGGCTATTTTCCAATTGATCTTGGACAACTTGATGAACTGATTGTATCTTTTGGATGAACCTCTTTGATTTTTCTGCATCTTTATGTCCATCCACCATTGATTCTTGTCCAAAAGTGAAGTCCAAGTGGTACTTAGGCAAATAACCAAAATAAGTCTCAAACTAAGACTTTTATGTAGAAGAATGTATGACAAGATTGTAAGAATGTTACATAAAATAATCAAGTGTTCATCCCAAAGCTTGGGATGATTTTTAAAATACTCTCAAAGCAAATGTACCACTGTTTGGTTAACCACTTCTGTTTACCAGTCAGTTTGTTGATTAAAGGCATTGATCTTCTTGAGTTTTGTGTCCATCAAGTCCCACAAAATTGACCAAAAATTTCCAATGAATTGGGAATCCCAATAAGATATAATAAATGTGGGCAAACCAAAAGAAATCCAAACATTGTTGAAGAATAAATGTGCAATCTCCTCACCTATTATCTATTTTTTACATGGTATTAATACACAGATTTTTCTAAATCTATCTACAACCACATTCAAACAGTCATGATTCTTTCTTCACATAAGAAAGCCTCCTAAAAAATCCATAGAAGTACTTTCCCATGGATGGGTTGGTACCAAAGGTGGGGTATACAAGCCCAACTTCTTATTCCAAGACTTGCTAGTGGCATAAAGAATATAATCTTTTACATGTTTAAATACATTTTCACACATCTAAGGCCAATAATTATATATTTGTAATTATGCAACTAGTTTCCCAATGCTAAAATGATTAGAAACAAGAGAAGTACGTGCTTCCCTAATCACATGAACTCTTGCATCTTGTTGAATGCAATGTTTACCAAGATGATAGAGTAATCCATCATGCAAGTGATAATCTAATTCTTCTACTTGATTGCCATGAGTTAAATCTTCAAACACATCCTTGAAATCATCATCTCTAGCATATTGTTCTTTATAACTTTCATGCATCAAATAACTATGCTGCAAAATAATAGATGCAATAATAGGAGGTCTTGAAATCATGTCAACCACATTATTTTGTCTACTTTTTTATACCTCATCATAAGATGGAATTGTTGCAAAAATTCCATCCAACGAAAGTGCCTTGATTGTTGTATCTTTGATTATGATTGGAGATATTGTAAATGCTGATAATCTGTATGGATCATTGTCTCTCTGCCCATTAGATAATGCTTCAATTTTTTCACACTTAAAAACCCCATATAACAAAAGTGCCTTGATTGTTGTAGCTTTGACTATGATTTTAGATATTGTAAATGTTGATGATCCATATGGATTATTGTCTCTCTGCCCATTAAATAATGTTTCAATTTTTTCACACTTTGTATTAAAGCATACAACTCTTTATCATAAGTATGAGAGTTCCTTACCACACTTGGGAATGTTTCTGAATGGTAACAAACATGTTTTCTTTTTTACATTAAAATGATATCCATGGTATAATTACTTGCATTAGCTTCAATCTCAAATGACTGTTGTAAATTTGGAAGTGTGAAGACTGGGGTTGTGCTTATATTTGTTAAGCATGAAATATACTGAGAGGGGGGGTGAATCAGTATATTATTTATCTTTTTACTTAATCAAATTCCTTTTCTTTAACCACTTAACCACACATTCAAGATATGTAATAAAAATGAAACAATAATATGCACCACACAAGAGAGAGAAACATTAGATTTTTATGTGGAAACCCAAAGTGAAAAAAAAACCCACAGAGAATAATCTCAAGTATATGAATAAGCACCAACTCAAATTACAAAGTTCACAAGCACCAACTTGTAGGACCACTAACCCCTTTTCCGTGCACCAACACATCAACTATTTGTGAGCACTAACTCACAGGAGCACCAACCCCTTATAAATATTTGTGAGCACCAATCCACAGGAGCACCAACCCCTCTTGTATATAAAAAACAACTATCTCTCAATGTTGCTTACTCAACAAATGATAGAACTCTACAATATCTCATGTTTTTCTCTCTTTGAAAACAAATACAAACCATGCACTCTATTGCATATTACAAATGGCTTCTCAAGCCTTTATTTATAGCTTTCCAAATGACCTTTGGCATTCACCCTTTGTGACCTTTCAATCCTCATAAAAAATGGTGTGAAACTTGCATGACCCTTCGTATCCTCACATTTGAAAAGTCATATGGTGACCTTTCATAAGCAAATGCGTCCTTTCCTCTTTTGTCTTTATCTTAGTGACTTTTCGTATTCCTCAAAGTGTCTCTTTATGGAAAAATGCACCATACCCTCTTTTGTCTTCACATGGTGAATCTTAAATTTTTTCAAGATAACTCTTCATGAGAAAATACGTTCCATTCCTCTTTTGTCTTTACCTCAAGATTCTTTGACTTCTCCATGGGTCCTCTTTTGACTTATATGTAATCAAAAATATATTCATTAATATTAAATAAATATTAACACACATTAGCCAAGATATGAATATTAAAAACACCATTAAATGTTATGGGGCATTTATTACCAATAATTCTAGACCTTTGACATCAATGACAATATTTCTAATAATCTTCTCCTTTGTCATTGATGACAACCTCAAACTAAAACTGCCACATCTTGAAACCTGTATTGCACATGTCAACTTGCACATACTTCTATCTAAAAAAACATATAATAACTCCTCCTAACTGTAAAAACTTGTACCTGTAATTATTTTATGTACTTGTTTTTACACTTGTACCTATACCTATTTTTCTCCCCCTTTGACATCAATGGCAAAGGGCCTATTTGGAGCTAACACTTAGCTCCCCCTCAATTGATGCTGATTTTCAATGGCATGAAGTAAAAGAATTACTCCCAACTTCTCCCAAAAATAATCAAATATGTCTTTTGATAGCGCCTTTGTGAAAAGATCTGCAATCTGTTCTATAGTACTGATATATTTCACCTTAACTTGTTGATTTGAAACCTGTTCTCTCAAAAAGTGATATCTGATGAGAATATGTTTTTTTCTTGAATGCATCACTAAATTCTTTGAAATATTAATAGCACTTGTGTTACAAAAAATAAAAATAGGTTCTTCATATTTTACCTTGATAACTTCCAAAGTTTACTTCATCCAAAGCACTTGAGTACAACACAATACCGTTGTAATATATTATGCTTCAACTTTAGAAAGTGATACTGAATTCTATTTTTTGCTTAGCCATGATACTAAGCTATCACCAAGAAAGAAAACTCCTCCACTTGTACTCTTTCTATCATCCAAGCAAACTGTCCAATCTGAATCTATATAAGCAACCAAAGTGCAATCTTTGCCTTTGGGATACTACAATCCATAATCCAATGTCTCTTTGATATATCTGAATATTATTTTCACCAATTGAAAATGACTATTTTTTGGCACTGACTGATATCTTGCAACCATACCTACTAAATGCATGATGTCTGGTCTCGATGCTGTCAAATATAAAATACTACCAATCATAGATCTATACAAATATTGATCTGTAACATGTGAATCTTTATCCTTGCCTACCTTATTTCTTGTACTCATTACCAAATTTATACAACATTTCCTCGGCATATTTATTTTGAGATATAAAAATTCCTTTATCCGACTGAAATATTCGTAACCCTAAGAAAAATGACAATTCTCCAAGCATAGACATCTCAAATTCTTTTTGCATATTATCAAAAAATTCTTTTGTCATCTTTTCAATGTTTCCTCCAAAAATGATGTCATCAACATATACCACAACAATCAATTGATGCTCACCTTCTATTTCGATGTAGAGATTACTGTCAAAAAATTCTCTCTTGAAACCTTGATCTTGCACGTACTTATCAAGTCTTGCATACCAAGCTCTAGGAGCTTATTTCAATCCATACAATGCTTTCTTCAATCTACATACATGGATACTAATATTTGAGAAAATAAACCCCTCAAACTGCTCAATGTAGGCCTCTTCTTCTAGATTTCCATTTAAGAAGGTAGATTTGACATCTATCTAAAACACTTTGAAAATTTTTAACACTGTATATGCAAAAAATATTCTAATAACCTCTAGCCTTGCTACTGGTGCAAAAGTTTCTTCAAAGTCTATTCCCTCAATATGAGCATATCTTTTACATACTAATTTTTCTTTATTCTTGATCACTTCTTCATTTTCATTCAACTTATTTCTTTAAACCTATTTTATTCCTATCACATTGTGATCTTTTAGTCTGGGCACTAATTCCCAAGTATCATTCTTTTCTATCTGATTTAATTCTTCATCCTTTGTCTTAATCCAATGCTTATCATGTCTAATTTCTAAAAAAGTTTTAAGTTGAATTTTAGATAACAAAAAAAATTTAACTTACTCAGATTCACTTATCATTATTCTTCTAGTGTGAATTCTTTCATTTATATCTCTGATGATGTCACTTTTATTATGATTTCTCTGAACATATTTGGATGAAGTTTTGGTGTCTTTTTTCTCCTCATCTTCATCTGATTTTAAAAAATCTTCCTCTTTAATGATTTTAGGAATGCCTACTAGATCACTAATTCTTTGTGTTTCATCTTATTCTATTCTTACACTTTCACTTTCAACAATTTTTTTGGTTCTTTTGTTATAACATTTATAAGCTTTATTTTTGAAATAATAGCCAAGAAATATACCTTCATCTGCTCTGGATTCAAACTTACCAAATTTTTTATCGATTCTTTTTATAAAACATTTGTTGTCAAAAATACTGAAATAATCAACTGTTTCTAGTTTGTCTTTTCATAGCTCATAAGGAGTCTTTTCACTATTGACTCTCAATAATGCTCTATTCTAAATATGCACCTCTGTAGCAACTGTCTCTCTCCAATATTTATCTAGTATCTTAGATTCATTTAGCATTGTCCTCGTCATCTCCTAAACTATTTTGTTTCTCCATTCAACTACTCTATTTTGCTATGGAGTTTTGGCTATTGAATAATGTCTCTTTATTCCATGGTCTTCAAAAAACTCAATAAACTGATTTGACATAAATTCTCCTCCTCGATCTAATCTTAGTCACTTAATCTTCAAACTAGTTTCATTCTCAACTAATGCTTTGAATGCTTTGAAATGTCTGAAAGCTTCTAATTTTTTATTTAAAAACATTTCCTAAGTCATACATAAAAAATCATCAATAACTAACTGAAATATTTTTTACCTTGAGTACTTTGAGTTCTTATAGGTCCTCATAGATCAATGTGAACAAGCTCTAACATTTGAGTAGTCGAGTACTCTTTTGTTTTGAACCTTCTTCTGACCTGCTTCTCATGCTGACAAGGTTCACAAAGCATGTTAGATGGATTTGTAATATTTAAAAGATTTTTGACTAGTTTCTTCTTACTGATGTTGACAAAATTGTAACAATTTATGTCTCTTATTCTCCTGTGTCATAGCTAAATTTTTTCAATCTGACTCAAATAACATATTTGACCCTTGATGTCTGATAATATATACAAATTATTATCTATTCCTTGAGCATCTGTAGCCAACACATCTGAATATTTTCTCCTAATTTCACAAATTTTTGCATAAAAATTTAGTGTGTGCTTCTGATCACACATTTAACTCACACTCAAAATATTATGCTTAAGACCTTCTACATACAAAATATTTTCAGTTTTAGTTTTACTATTATCTAAACTTAGTGTACCTTTTTCAATAATTTTGGGAGTAGTATTATCTCTGAATTTCACTTTGCCACCATTGATCTTCTTCAAAGTTATGAACTTGCTTTTGTCTCCTGTCATGTGTCTCAAACATCCACTGTTAATGAACCATGATTTTTTTTTATTTCTTGCATGAAAATTTGTCTGTACTAATATAGATTTTTTAGGTTATTTCTTTTGCCATGAACCTATCTAAACTTTTTTCTTGATGAATGAATCCTTGAAACACTAGTCCTTCTTGACTGATTTGAACATGCTTCTACAGTACCAGGCTATGTGTCTGAAGTTGTTACACTTGTAACATATTATGGCATCTTCATTAAATCTTGATAGAGGATCAAAATAGTTGTGGCTTCTACTTGACTATGCATGACTTTCTTTCTCCTTATTTTTGGAATTATTAGCCCTTTTTCGACATTCTATTTTCTTATGACCATATCCATTACAATAAAAAAAGTAACCATAAAATTAAGATCTGTTTATGTATCTCTGACCTAATTGCCTTTTGTAGCTCTATTCCTTTCAACCTTATTTGTTTGAGATGTCCTTTGTATTCTTAACTTCTTCCCTTTTTATTTTCTCTTTTGTAAGAGCTTCAGCATAGCTCTTTCTTTTTTTCTTGTCTGTGAAAGTAGTGTCCTCCCTTTCTCTTTTTCAAATCCGATACCTATCTTATCTGACATTGATCTTTGACTTTCTAATATCTTATTCAACATATTAGTGCTATTCTCAAATTTTGAATTATTAACTACTCTATCATTGATTGTTTTATTCATTTTTTTAAGATATGCTTTTAAATAAGCAATTTCAATAACATACATTTCATATTTTTTACTTACATTTTGCAATTGTGACATTAGATCTTCTTCATTTTTCTTGGCTTTTTCAAAGTGTACTTGTAGATCTTGACTTGTTTCCTTTGACTCCTTTTTATTTTTTTCGATTTAGCACTTTAATCTTCAATTCTTCTTCTCAAGAGCTTTTAACTCTTCTAAGGCACAAATGAGTTCTCCTTCTAGATTCAATTTAGCTTCATCATGTTCTTCTTTTTGATTATCTATACTTTTGCTTGTGAAGGCATCTTCATGTATGGCCATGAATACAATCTCTTCTTCTTCTGAACCACTGATTCCACTATCTTTAACTGAGCTAAGATCTTTAGAATACAAGCTCTTCTTCTCGAATCTCTTCTTGAATTTTCTTTTGAAATTCTTCTCGTATGTAGAATTTCCTTCTTCATTATCACCATTACCCTTATTTGGGCATTTAGTTGTAAAATGTCTAATTTTTTCATAATTAAAATATTTATAAGGTAAATTTTTTTAATATTTACATGTGCCCTTTTTTGGCTTGCGAATGAATATAGCTCCATTGTCATCTTTATCATCACTAGAACTGTCACTTGATTCTTGAATCTTAACCTTTTCTTTATTTGATGTCTTAAAAGTAGCATATCTCTTTGAGAGTTTCTCTTGTTCGGTCCACATCTCATATGTCATAAGAATACCATGTAGCTCATCCATCTTTAGCTTGGTTAAATTCTTCATTTCTTCAATTGTCAAAACTTTTGCATCATATCTCAATAGTAGAGATCTCAAAACTTTTTGAACCACAATTGATTCTTCTAACTTTTCTCTAAGACTTTGAATCTGATTAACTATTTGATCAACCCACAAAAGATAACTTGCTATATTTTCTTCCTCTTCCATTTTCAAACTCTCAAACTATCTTTTGAAAGTCTGAATCTTAGCTTGTTGAACCTTTCCAACACCTTTATAAATATTCTCAAGTTTTAACCAAGTTTCATGAGTAGATTTACATTGCATAACTTTATATTTTTTTGATTCACATAAACTACATAAAATAGCATTTAAAGCTTAAAAATTAGTTTCACTTTCCTTTTTTTCTGTCAGAGTAGCTACAAGTGTCTGTGGCTCTTCATATTCCTCCACCATTGCATGCCAAATGTCAAATCCAAGGACCATCAAATAATTCTTCATCTTTATGATCCAAAAAGTATAATTTGTTCCATCAAACAAAAGTGCCTTATTTGTAGCAAAACCTTCATGTGATCTAGCCATCGTGCTTTTCTGATCTACCTTTAAGCTGTAAAACTTTTTCAAAAAGAACCTGCTCTGATACCAATTGTTAAGCATAAAATATACTGAGAGGGGGGGTGAATCAATATATTATATATATTTTTACTTAATCAAATTTATTTTCTTTAACCACTTAACCACACATTCAAGATATGAAATAAAACCAAAACAATAATATGCACCACACAAGAGAGAGAGACACTAGATTTTTACGTGGAAACCCAAAGTGAGAAAAAACCATGGAGAACAATCTCAAGTATATGAATGAACATCAACTCGAATGTTGTCCTCAATGTTGAATTTACTTTACAAAGGACTATAGCAAAACTCTAGAAAAATGAATTTACTTTACAAAAACCACTCCAGCTATCATGAAGGATTTAGAAATAGTATGGAGGCTACTTGGCTCCATCTGTATGTGCCCAAGCTCATTTGCAAGCCTTTGGGTTGTTGATGTTATGACATGAATATAAACTTGGTTATGAACTTTGAACAATGATGAATGTTGTATTAAAATGTACTATGTTTGATTCATGGGTCCTTTTGTATTGATAATGGAATGTTTATGGTTGTAATGTTATACTTTTGATTAGATTATGTTAATTAATGTTCATGCATTTTATGGGTTCGCTTCTTTAATGGAGTCCCTGTAAATGAATCATGACATCATCATCATTTTGCATAAAGAATGAGTATAGGTCTTGTGCCCATAACCTAATCCTTGTTTAAATCACATATCTAGTATGAGTAAATTGAGTGAAAGCAGTCCCCAGGCTTAATCCAAGAATGGCATGCGCCTATGGATCTACCTTAAGTTTTGTTGAATTACTGAAGTCCCCTAATTAAAGCCTCATGACATGGCACAACTAGCCAAATGTGGGCCCCAATTCCTTTTTAATTGTGCTTCGGGTGAGTGCATAAGGCTTGTGCCTTATGTGGATTGATGCCGATGTAGACAAATGTTTAAATGTTGAGTGCAAAGGGATCATCCCATGCTTGTGCCTAGTCATAGTAAACTGAGAACTAACTAGAATTTTCATGACATTTTGATTATGTTGTCAAGACTCGTGTTAAATTTTGTTGCTACAATGGTGTGATAAAATGATGTACTAATTTTATCTCAAAAACTTCGAGCGTTGACTGCAATAGGTGAAAGATAGTTTTGCATTGAAGCATCCATCTTGTCAAGGACAAAAGCTAATAAAATGGGTTCAGGAAAACCTCTATGATGCTTTATACAAGGTATTCTTCTATGATTTAGCTGAGTATGTGTACAGGTGGTTGGTTTCATTTCAACCCACAAAAGACACAACTATGGATGGCACTATGAGTGGACAAAGGAGTGCCTAGAGAGGCTTGAGACCCTAGATGTTACTTAGACTAGAGCAATAGATAAATGGTGGTAAGGATCCATAAATAGCTACATGCTTGACTTTACAATCTCAACATATTCATGCCTAGAGGAAGTAGAGTACCAATTTTTGCATCACCCTAGAGGCACATTTGTGAAAGAGTTCAATGTAGAGCTTAAAAATCTAATGGTTGATTATAGTTTTGAAACTTTGGGGATGGAAGGCTAAAATAATTTTGCATATGAGATACGCAAATGGAGAGAAGGAGATGTTTAGGTGAGGCATAATGGAAGGGGATGAGCATATTGACACCAGAGAGCTCAGAAGATAGACCTATAATAAGAGAGAATGTCAACTGATGGAGGATCTAGAACTTGAAAGTTCCAAGAGGACACATAGCGAATGAGAAGGGCATGGGGAAAGATCTTGTAATGAAATTACTTCAAGAATTAAGTATAACAACAGAATTATATCCAAATATGACTGAAATATATCCAAATATATGATAATAGATAAGCCACTTCGAGGGGGCAACCTCCACAAGCTTCAATAAGAGTAGAATTCACAATATGATGATAAATGATTACCCACTACCTCCTATATATAGTCTAACTAGGCCATGGTTAATCCATAGGCCGACCTAATAATCTAAAGAAAGCCACAAGTTGGCTAAGTAATATAATGTCAAAGAGGGATAAGTAAGCCACAAGTCGGCTAATACTATCCTCATACATGTGATAGGTTAGGGGTGTAGCATGCCCTTCCCCTTCAAACCAATGTTGTCCTCAATGTTGAACAACTGTGGATGTTGTTGCAAAAATTCTTCACCTTCCCAAGTTGCATCTTCACTGCTTTGGTTTTTCCACTTGATCAAATATTCCTTAATCTCTCTAGTTCTCAACCTCTTAGTACGTGTTTGGAGGATCTTCTCTAGTTCCAAAATGACTCATCCTTCTTCATCTAGTTCTGGGAGCTCTGTCTAGGCAGAAACTTTTTGTCCAATGACCTTCTTCAAACAAGAAACATGAAATACTGGGTGTATGTGAGATGAATGAGGTAACTCGAGCTTGTAAGCCACACTTCCAATTTTTTGTAGAACCTGATAAGGGCCATAATACTTTGGAGCAAGTTTGTTGTCCTTTTTCTGTTGCTTCAAGGACATCTACTTGTAAGGTTACAAATGAACAAATACCCAGTCACCCACCTCAAAATTTCACTCACTCCAGTGTTGATCTGCTTGTTGCTTCATCCTATTTTGTGCTAAGGCCAAATTCTCTCTCAAACTAGCCATAACCTCTTGTTGATGTTGAATGTGCTCTTCAACATCTCGAACCTTGGTGTGCACCTTTAAAGAAGAAGTGATGGAAGGTGGATGGTAACCATATAGTGATAGAAATGGAGACATTTTAGAAGAGGTATGGAAAGATGTGTTATACCACCATTTTGCAAGTGGTAGCCATTAAACCCAATGTGCTTGTTTATCTGATACAAAACAACGGAGATACCCCTCTAAACATTTGTTAACCACTTCAGTTTGTCCATCAGATTGGGGGTGGTAAGATGAGCTATGAGCTAGCTGAGTATCCAAACAAGAAAATAGTTTAGTCCAAAAATTACTAGTGAAAATAGGATCACGATCACTTACAATTATTTTTGGGGTTCCATGTAATTTGAGAACTGCTTCCATAAAAATAGCCGTGACTGTTCTTGCTAAAAATGGATGTGATAGAGCACAAAAATGGGCATATTTTGTAAGCCTATCCATAATGACCAAAATAACATTATTACCTTCAAAACAAGGCAACCCAATGATGAAATCCATGAAAACCTCCTCCCACCTTTGACTAGGAATTGCTAATGGTTGTAACAAACCTAGGGTCTTAACTATTTCACCTTTATTCTGTTGGCATATCATGCATTCTTCCACAAACTTTTGTACATCTCCCTTGAGTCCTTCCCAAAATAATTCTTTCTTAATTCTATGATAAGTTTTCAAGAACCCTGAGTGTCCCCCAAGTGGATATGCATGCAACTCGGCAAGAATCTTATGCTTAAGCTCTAAAGTTTTGCACAAGTATAACCTACCCTTATACCATAGGACATTACCTTTCCATTCAAATTTGTCAGAGGATAAATAACCTTGCTGGAGATTCTGAATCAGAACCTATGTATCCTTGTCTTGCTCCCATTCTAACCTAGCTTCATCCACCCAATCTGCTTGCAATATGGACATTGCACAAAGTAATGCTTCTGTGGATGCATCCCGTCTAGATAGTGCATCTGATACTACATTATCTTTACCCTTCTTGTAGATGATTTCAATATCATAACCCAACATTTTGGTTACCCATTTTTGTTTTTCCTCAGATGATAATCTTTGCTCCAAAAAGTATTTGAGACTATCATGATCCGTTTTCACCTTAAAGTGTCTACCCATCATATAAGGCCTCCATTGTTTAACTGCATGAAGAATAGCCATCATTTCTTTCTCATAGACAGGTGTTTGTATATTCTTACCTTTGAATTGATGACTTTCAAATGCAATGGGTCTTCCTTCCTACATTAGTACTGCCCCCAATCCAGACCCAGAAGCATCACATTCAATGGTGAATGTTTGTGAGAAGTCTAGAGTAGCCAAAACTGGAGTGGTGCACATAGCTACTTTTAGTTTCTCAAATGCTTTGGTGGCATCATCATTCCAACGGAAAACATCCTTCTTTAGCAATGCAGTGAGTGGAGCTGCTATGCTGCCATAACCTTTCACAAATCTTCTATAGTAACCTGTTAGTCCAAGAAAACCTCGAAGGTTTTTGAGAGTTTTTGGCATGGGCCATTCCATTATCGCTTTGATCTTCTGAGGATCAACTTTGACCCCTTCATGGGAAATAATGTGACCAAGGTACTCTACCTCTTGTACTCCAAAAGCACATTTAGATGGCTTCGCATAAAGTTGGTGCTTCTCCAAAACTATCAACACATGTTTCACATGTTGCAGATGTGCTTCCCATGTCTGACTATAAATCAATATGTCATCAAAGAAAACTAGCACAAACTTCCTTAAAAAAGGCCTAAAAATAGTGTTCATCAAGCTCTGAAAAGTAGATGGTGCATTTGTAAGACCAAAGGGCATTACCAAAAACTCATAATGGCCCTCATGTGTTCTAAAATCAGTTTTATGAACATCTTCATCCTTGATTCTAATTTAATGGTACCCCAAGCGAAGATCCAATTTTGTGAAATAATTAGCACCATGCAACTCATCAAGTAAATCATCAATTACTAGAATAGGAAACTTATCTTTGATGGTGTACTTGTTGAGTTCCCTATAATCTGGGCACATCCTCCATGTGTCATCCTTCTTCTGCACCATGACCACTGGTGATGAATATTCACTTTGGCTATGCTTGATGATCCCTGCCTCTAGCATCTCATGGACCATCTTTTCAATTTCACTTTTTTGTGCATATGGATATCTATATGGTCTGATATTTGGTGGTTGACTACCTAGAATTAGTTGAATGGCATGATCATGTTCTCTTTTTGGTGGTAGTCCTTTTGGCATGGCCCCATAAATAGATGAGTGGTCTTCAAGAATTATGTGTAGATCAGGATGTGTAGATACCTTTGGGGGTTGAACTTCTATGGAGCATAATCGTACAATAATTCCCTTTGCCCCCTTTTTTAGCATCTTGGTCATCTGATGTGAACTAACCAATTGTGGAGATTTTGCATGTAATCCATGTAGTTCAATTTTCTTACCTTTAGAATGAAAACACATGAATAGTTCTTGGAAGTTCATCTCAATGGTACCTAAGGTTGTGAGCCATTGGACTCCCAAAACAATGTCTGTGTTACCCATGGGAATGACAAACATAGGAGAGTCAAGATTGTACCCACCCATAGTAAGCTTAATACTATGGCATTTTCTTGAAGAATTAATTGTGCCACCATCTGCAATCATGACCTAAAATTCTGGTGCTGGGTAGATGAAACAGTTCAATCGAGTGGCCAACTTATGGTTTATAAAGTTATGTGTGCTCCCTGAATTAATCAACACTGTCACCTTCTATTTCTTGAGGAGACCCACCACCTTAAGAGTTTGTGGAGTGCTAATACTTGCAAGTGCATGACAAGAGATTGTAGGCTAGGAATCTTCAGGTACCTCCTCTATATCTTCCTCATCATCATTGGAGGCATCATCTGCTTCTTCATCTTCATTTGGTCCCTCAATGTAGAATAACTTCTTCTCAGCACATCCATGTCCTTTACTCCACTTGCTATCACAACCAAAACATAATCCTTTTTCATGCTTTTCTTCAATTTCCTGAGGGGTCAATCTAGTAGGTGGAGGAAATGTTGATGATGATATGCTACGATCTTTGAAGTGAGTGAATGGCTGCTTCTTGTTGGCTATGAATTTTTCCTCAGCTCTACGTGTTAGGATAATAGATTCAGAAATATTAAGTGGATTAAACATGCGTACCTCATGTTGAATGTGGTCCTTGAGTCCACCCAAAAATAGGTCATTCAAGTTTGCATCAGAAATTGTCTCCACACATAAGGATAGGTTCTGAAAATGATGAATATAATCCTTGACAGAGCTAATTTTTCACAATTTTGCCAGTTGGCTAAAGTAATTATTTGTCACACTATTGCCATAGTGTAATTGTAGCTGCTCTATAAAAATTGACCAGGTGACATTGAGACTCATCTTTTTCTTTTGAGCACACAACCATCGATACAAGGATGCCATGGTAACCTTTTGTCCACTTGGAATCTGATGTAGGTCAAAAAAACTCTCCATTTGGTTGAGCTAATTGAGTGGATCTTTTCCATCGAATTTGCGGATATCCACTTTTGGTAACAGGTTCTTCTGTGGCCATGGAGTTGGATTTGAAGTAGACTGGTTAAGAGGACCACCCTGGTGGGTTTGTGAAATAGAGTTAGCTTGATGATTTGATTGATTAATGTTCAAAGCCGTCATGATATATCCCAAACTATCTTATATGGATTGCATATTAGATTGTATGTCTTGCACCTCACTTTGAATGCCTTGCACACTATAGTCAAGCTGGCTCACTTTGTGATCTATGTCAGAAAACCCTAGTACAAAGGGTCTATTACACCCCTCTTCTGACTCCATCTCATCCTTGTTAGGAGTTTTTCCTGGAGTTTCAGCACCCTTTCCTCGACCCCGAGTTTGTGGACCTGCCATAAAAGGGTTTTACGATGTCGACCCTTATTGACACTTTTGACCCAACTTTGACCAAGAAATTTTGGAATTATTTCGGCCTCAATTCAAAATATACAAAGAAAAAAACGTAGCCAAATTTTTCTAAGCTTTCCAAAAATGTAAACAACTCAAAAAAATTCTTTGAATTGCACACGATAGAGCAATTTTATGAATAACAATAAAATAGCGATAACTTTTGAAAAATAGATTCAAATGAGCTGAAATTTTAATGGAAGATTAATGTGATTATTTTGCACCTCAAATAAATCAATTTCAAATAAATTCACAACCATTTTTTATATATCACAAAATTTAAAAATTTAGTGTTTCGCCCACAAGATTGCCCAAATCGCAGCTCTGATACCACTTGTAATGAAATTACTTCAAGAATTAAGTATAACAGAAGAATTATATCCAAATATGACTGAAATATATCCAAATATATGATAATAGATAAGCCACTTCAAGGGGGAAACCTCCACAAGCTTCAATAAGAGTAGAATTCACAATATGATGATAAATGATTACCCACTACCTCCTATATATAGTCTAACTAGGCCATGGCTAGCCCATGGGCCGACCTACTAATCTAAATAAAGCCACAAGTTGGCTAAGTAATATAATGTCAAAGAGGTATAAGTAAGCCACAAGTCAGCTAATACTATCCTCATACATGTGATAGGTTAGGGGCGTAGCAGATATCTAAAAATATAATAGCACAAATATGAGAGGTCTAATGAAGTGATGGATTGATCTCGACACTTGATAGGTGTGAAATTTGTTGTGTTTCTATAAGAGTTGGTGACTATAGATATGCTTGATATGCCTACCCCCTTTTAACCTATAGTGCAGGCTCACATACTGGATCCACCACTTGAAGAAATTATAGAAGTGCTTGTTGACCTTGCTAATGCCTTATATTTTATATGTTTTGTAGAATTAAATTGTAACTTTGTGATTGAATAGATTATTCCATACAAGGAGGTAAATGTAACTACCTCTAGACCATTGGGTGCTAACTCACCACAACAAAACTTGATTACGAGCATACCAACTCAATTGATGTTAGCAATGCAAGGTGGAAAATAACCCTTGAGAAGTGGTCTAACACCATAAGCAAGTAACACAACACTAATGACATCAACTGCACCAACATTAATAATAAGATCAATGCCTAACCTTGTGGTTAGAGGCATTGGATGACCACCACCAAGACAAGCATCAGGGGGACAAGCACCTCAAGTATCAATTGTCCCCCTGTAATAGATCTACTATGAAATGGAGATACACCTGCTAAAGTATTGAAGTGTGGAAAATGTTGTAGAACATGTGTTGAAATTCAAATTATAATAGCATGCGTGAGGTATAACCTAGTTGGAGTGCTAGGCTACTCAATTTGTGACCACTTTAATTGATTGTGCCCACACCTGGTATATAAAATTTGATCTTAACCATGTCATGGTTGACTGTGATAACCGAAAGGATGCATTCCTGAAGAAATTTGACGTTCTAGAGTTTGAACAACAAAGCATCACTACATTAAATAAATTACCTAAGGACTCTCAAATAATATGTGCTTGTACTATGCAAGGTTTAAAAATATCCTATTGAAGCTCCCATATGATATTCACCTTCTCATCATGCCTAGTGGTTCATTGGGGGGTTGTTCGTGGCATTCATAAGACTACTTTCCATGAAGACTTTTATCAACCTTCAAGAAGCGCTTGAAGCCACACTTAGAGCTGAGGTAGTTAGAAGCACAGACACTAGGATCAACCCATTTATGGAAATGCAAATTGCATCTATGGATTCCTAGCTCCAAAAGCTTACCCCTAGCTCATTGCATGATGCTTGAAATGGACTATGGTGCACCAATTATGAAGTAGAAGGACATAATAGAACTAATTTCCCATGGAGGAATGTGTGTACCCTACTTCTAAGCTATGAAGTATATCAAGAAGCACATGATGTCCAAAACTATCCTTTGTTGCAATGTGCTAGCTAAGTTAACATAATCATCTTTTGTCAATTGTGTGATGCCTACACCCATACTACTTCTGATTGTCAGGTGATTGATGAAATGCATTAAAACATGGAAAGGGGCACATGATAGGCTACCACAGTGGTCAGAAGGCAAGCAAACCAAGGGAATAATGGCTATGGATAATAAAATATAAGCTTCAGGATGCAATGAGGTGCCATAGGGTAAGGCAGAGGATGTGGTAGTAGAAGGTTCCCATTGCACTCTTGTTATAAGTGTGGCTCAATAGAGCATTATTAACATGATTGGCTTACACATCCTATGTGTGGGTATTTTTGAGGGCCCCACAAGGTTGAATAATTCCTTGACTTGTATAAAACGTTGACCCAAAGTAGGCCTAACACAAACAAGGGTGCAAGAATGATCAAGTGCGAGCAGAAAACAAAAAAATGGACCCTAAAGGCATAAACTATGTGCACGAAAGTAGTCAAGATATATGAAACAATGTGAAGTGGATTCACCACTTAGCCACCAATTTTTCTAGTACCTAAGCTATGCCTAGAGTATGGGGAAAAGGGTTGAAATGAGTGCATAACAACCTAAACCAAAAGTTCTGCCATACCCAGACCCAACGTGCCAAAAATGAGTATTATAATAGGATATGAGTGTAATCCAAAACCTGTAAGGGGAGCTCCAATTAGTGTGAGACATAAAAGTGCAAGTTATTTCCTCTCTTAAGAAATAGTATAGCCAGGAAGTTGAAGTATAATAATTAACAGAGATCCTGAGCCTCCTGCAAATAGAGGGAATGCTACTACTATTGAAAAACTTGCTCATGGAGCATGTCAGTCAAAATCAAGTTGAGGTCACCATGCCATGCATGGAGAGGGTGTGATAAGTCTGACATACTTAGAATGTTGAACATGACCAAGAACTCCTGGTGGATGCCACTATTAATGGATGGTCTATCTATGAGGTTCTTGTGGACATAGGCATTGAGGTTAACATCTTGACCAAGAATGCTTGGGAGAAAATGGGCAAACCAATGCTAAAACCCTCCCCTCATGTAATTTTCATGGCCAATAAGACCTAGGCATAGCCTATTAGAATTTTGAAGAGCATAGCTGTAGATATCATGGGCATCAAATTCTATACTGAATTTGAGGTAATAGAGTTAGCAGAGCAGGATAACTACCCAAGGCTTCTAAGAAGGCCATGGTGTTATGTAAACAATTTAGATATGTGCTTTAAAAGGTGCTACATGGCATTTGAGAATGGAAAGGAGATAGTGGTTATACCTCTCTCAAAATACCAAAGATCCCTCTATGTTGAGAGCATGGATATCAAGGATGAAATCAACCATATTTGTAACATCATGGCGCAAGGCATTGACACTCTAGACCCAAGTGATCAAGGAATCCTCTCTTAGGAAGATGGAGAATCAACCTCAGACACCATTGATGTTGCTTGTGATCGATGGGTCAAGGAAGCATATGAGACAACTGGTCGATGGTGCCATTTGGTGTGCATAATTATGCCAAAACTAGTAAAGAAAGGCTAGACATAGATTGATTGCACTCCCAAAAGATGGGTCACTTACACCAAGAGAAGGGGAAAAAGAGTGCTTCACCTTAGTAAGGACAAACTTGTTGCATTCACAAGATACAAAGGAAGTAATCTTGTAGAGGACTATGTCCGTGACATTGAGTCATGCACCCCAAAAGAGGTGGATAGAATGGGCACACTAGTGTACACATTGAAAAGCACTGCTGCTTATTCATGGGTAGCATGGAAGCCTAGCTTGCCAACTTGGCAAGATGTGAAGGCAACCATTTTTCACTAGATTCAAAAAAATAATGAAAACCTAGACATTTCAGCCTACTCTAGTGACTTTGACCCCATAGTGCATGTACATCTTTGTGAAGAAATGTGGACGGTCTGCAGTGAAAATGCCCTAAGGAATATATGGGTGCACACTTTTTATAGGACCTTGAAGAATTGGGCATGGTCATGGTATTTATTTATTGAGATGCACTTTGAAACTATATATTGGGATGCCCTTGAGGAGTGGTTTGTTCATACCTTCTCCTTTTCTTTGTAAAATCTTGAACTGATTGAGAAATTACAGGTAGTTTAAAGGTCAATGTTTGAGGACACTGATATATTAGATGAACACTTAAAGGACCTATTTGGAAAAACATGGTTAGCATTCTCAACCTTTTTTGAGGAGAAAACTATGAATAGTGACTCTAGTAATGAAGATGATGACATATGGAAGGCATGCAACTGAAAACATTTGACAAGGAAAATGAAGTTGGTGTACCAAGTTGAGGATGGCTTCCTAGAAGAAGAAGACCCTACCCATATTTAGGTAGAAACAACCAAGGGAAGTAGACAAGTCAAGGATTCCCACCAGAAGAAGCATGAACCCTATCGGGTGCCATTAAAAACTACCAAGGTAGATATGAGTTCAGAAGGGGAACCAAAAATTGCCACTTTGGGTGCCTATTGGTCTGACACGAAACTGACATAGATTGTTGATCTCTTGAAGGAATTCCAAGACTTGTTCCCATAAAACTACAAGGATATGAAAGGTGCACACGCATCCCTCAGGAAGATGAGCATCAAACTAGTTGATGACACAAGACCCACCAAAAAGCGGCCTTACAGGATGAACCCAAATCTATGTGCCAAGGTCAAATTAAGATTAATGGCATGCTAGCAGTAGGAGTCATATACCCAATGAAATAATCTTAATAGGACAGCCCCATGGTCATTAGCATCAAAAAATATGGGCACATCCAAATTTGTATTGATTATAGACCATTGAATGCCACCTATGTAACTGACCCCTTTCTAACTTCATTCACAAACAAAGTATTGGATGGCATCATAGGTTGCGAGATATACACATTTATTGATGGGTTCTTAGGATACCATCAAATCTAGATCGAGGAGGAGAAGTCCAAAACCACCTTTACGATTGAATGGGGGTGTTTTGATTATAATGTAATGCCCTTTGGGCTGAAGAATATGCTAATCATTTTCCCCGAGTGGTGATCACCACATTCAAAGACTTCATTCACAAGTTCCTCCAAGTATACTTAGATGACTAGATAGTGTATGGGTTAGTGAAGGATCACTATGAAAATTTTCACCTAATGTTTGAAAGGTGTAGGCAATTGTAAATTTATTTGAACCTCAAGAAGTGTATTTTTGCAATGCCATTTTTTGGCATTTGGTCCAGGAAAATCATCTGTAAGGATGGTCTACTTGTTGATTTGGCCAAGATTTCAATCATACTCTAGCTTCAGACCACATCAATGCAAAAATATGTTCACACCTTTCTTAGGCATTTATGATATTAGAGGAAGTTCATAAGAAATTACACCAATATTGTGGCACTACTAGAGGAACTCTTGCAGAAGGATGGCCCATTCTATTGGGGTGCAAGACATGAAGATGCTTTTGAGACCTTGAAGCTTAAACTAGAAAGTGTGCCAATATTACAATTTTTTGACTGGGGAACTCCCTTCCATGTGTATGTCGATGCCTCTGGTACTATAATCGACACCAATCTTATGCAACCAAACAAAGGAAAAATAGATCATCCCATTTCTTTTGCAAGCAAAAAACTAATCAAGGCAGGACACAACTACACCACAACTGAGTGCGGCATGCTTTCCCTACATAAATTCTGATAATATTTGGTGGTAACACCTTAATATTCTTCACTAATCATGAGGTTCTTAATTACCTGGTGAACAAGCCCATTTTGCATGGGCACATTTATCGATGGATTGTTTTGTTTAGAGAATTCTAATTTGATGTGGTAGTGAAGTCTGATAAATGAAATTTAGGCCCAGACCATCTATCCCACATCAACTCTGGTGATGTAGCAGTGCCAATTGAAGATGATATCCCTGACGTGCAACTTTATAATCTCCAATGATTCCCAGAAGACTTGGAAGAGATCGTCACATTTTTGACCTCCAAATTTACATCTCAGACTATGATAATTAAGGAGAAGAAACAACTCATAGTTCGTGCTACCCCTTTTCAACTCTTTGGTGGGGAAATGTACAAGTTGGTCCATGATGAAGTCATGTGCCAATGTGTCCTAAAACAAGAATGAGACTCTGTAGTGGAAGAGGCACATGAGTGAATTGTTGGAGGTTATTGCACTTGGGATGCCATGACATAAAAAGTACTATAATTAGGATTATGGTGGAAAACTCTATTTCATGATGCAAAATAATATGATAAAGCATGTGACATCTGCTAGTGCATGGGAAAACCAAACCACTGGGATGAGATGCCTCTCATCCCCATCCTTGCCTAGGTGCCATTTGAAAAGTGGGCCATTAACTTTGTTGGGCCTATTACTCCCACGACAAGGTGAATAGGTGCAAGGTACATTCTGGCTGCCACAGATTACTTTACCAAGTGGGTCGAAGCAATGTCAACAAAAGATTATATAGCCACCATAGTAGCAAGATTCATCTAGGAGAATATTATCAACAGGTATGGATGCCCACTTAGCTTGACTAGTGATCATGGCATGCACTTCATCAATGAAATAGTTGAGATCCTGATGTTTGAATATATGGTAGTGCACTATAAAATGACACCCTACCACCCCCAAGCTAATGGCATTGTAGATGCATTCAATAAAATATTGGGGATGTGCCTCCCAAAAATATGTGACATTGGTCGTAAGGATAGGGATGACCATGTGTTCACAATATTATGGGCCTATTCCACAACATACAAGTGCCTGAACAAGGCTACGCCATTCCAACTAGTGTTTAGCATAAAAGCTATTTTACCTATGGAATTCCTAGTGCCTTCATTACACATCATACGTATTGGTCGATTGGATGACTAGGAGTCTTAAAGTGCATGTTTAAAAGATTTGGAAAAGCTATATGAGACATGCATCCAAGCACAATGGAGCCAACAGATAAAAAAGGCATGCCAAAAGCTATGGCATGATAAACACATCAAGTGCAAGGTATTTACAGAAGGTGCACTGGTCTTGTTATATGACTCGAAGTATCTTAGGCACCCAGGCAAGTTATAGATTAGGTGGATGGGACCTTATGTCATTCAAAATATATTGGAGACTGGTGCATGTGGGCTATGCACGTTGACTACTGAAATGCTCTCCGGGCATTTCAATGGAAACATATTGAAGGCATACCATCACTAAGATGGTGCTTGCACTATCTAACATCAACTTTTTGATCAAAATTCAGTGGCATTTTCTTATGATTATAATAAATTTTGGCACAAGCCAAACCATTTTCTTATGTTTGTTTCTTTGGTGTTATTTGAATAAGCATGGCTCTTTCCATCCCATAGGTGAAAATTTCTAGTGTTGACACCCATATAAATTCAATCGAGTGAGTTAAGCCCGATCACTATTTAAGTGCATGAGCCAGACACCTAAGTTTCTGGGCACATATGAAGTTTGCTAGGTTCAAAAAACTAGAAGTGCAAGTTGATGAAGGAAGATGCACAAGGTGTTCATGGGTAAAAATCAAGAGAAGACAATGGGTCACCAAAGGACTGGCACAAGGATTTATATGGGACAGGGAAGGCTGAAGCAAGAGACATGAAAGTGGAGAGAAATCAACCAAGAAAGAGAAGCACATTTGCAAGGAATCACAACAAGAAATGGAACCTAGGAGGCTGAATCACATGCATGTGAAGCTCTACGCCTAGGTAACCATAAGAATGGTGAAGGTCACACCAAGTTGAACAAAGTGCAAGATAATGACCATCATAATAGTTAACACCCACCCAATAGTCTATAGGAAGTCACCATTTGAATTACCTATCACCTCACCAAAGAAACCATTAATAAAGTTAATACTACGACGGTAGAAGAACAAAAATTCACAATAAATGAGTAATTGACAGTGGATTTTAGTAGATTTCATGGGTTTAGTAGATTTCAAGAATCCAAACACTACCAACCATAAACTTGGTAGCTAAAAACATAGTATAAAAGGGCAGATGGTAGAGAAAGGCAAGTTATTGTCATTTTCAAGAGATTAGCATAGAACCAAAAGTCGAAGCCATTAAAACCAAAAGATGTTATCAGAGAGAACAAGTTCCCCCCACAACCCCCCAAGCAATAACGAAAGACCAAAAATATGATTGCATTTTGCCTAGAGAAGAAAGGGATGCAAGTGGAGAGAAGTTGGTAGAGAAATAGGGGAGAATCATTTTAGTGGAATGACTAGGCCACCGTTAATAGGGCAGGAAACTCGATAGCTGAATGTGCAATCACATTTCTCATGACTGTGAAGCATGCTAGGCATAATTTTGAGCTTTTGTAGAATCAACCAACCATGATTCAATAATAGTAAGTTTAGGATGGGAAATAAAAGGCTAAGTATAGGTCTGCCATAAGCGCAAAAAGATGTAAAGAAAGCATGGGCGATGAAGGAAGTAGTCACCACAAAACTAGAGGCACAGATGATGGAAGGAGTGAGCATCATAGAAATAGATCTAGAAGCAAGTGCAAAGCTCACCTATAGAGAGATGGAATACCCCCCACAAGTCATGGTGGGGGAAAAGTGGGTGTCCTTTGCTCATATGTGTAAGCTTAAGAACTACAACCACAAGACATGAAATAATGTGCAAGAGTTAAACAAGGATTGGATGGTAGACACTAGGAAGAAAACCAAGGTAGGCACTGCACTCTTCAATGTCTCCATCAAAGACAAATTGGAAACCATAGGTACCACACAACTATTTGAGTTGTAAAGCTTTGGTAAGCCAAAAGACTTGGTGCATTCACTACTCTCATGAGTACACAATGACTGATTCTACTTTGTTGGATGACATATGAGGATTTATACAAAACTCATTAGTAGAATCATAGTGTTACTTGGTGTATGATCTAACATAATAGAGATGATGGAGGATGAGGTGGAGGTAGAAAGGGTTGCAAAGCTCTTAGGCTATTGCAAGTCAGGGTTTGCATTCCCCATCAAAGACATTCAAACCCCTGACACAAGGGCGACAATGCACCTTGTTAGCGCTAAAATTTACCCTGGTAGTCGATGGTATGATATTAGTAAGACCTTCATGTGCATTATCCACCCCATGGCACAAGGAGTAAGATTCAACATCTCCAAGTTCATTGTAGAGGAGATAGTCAAGAATGTGCAAGAGTGTCACTGAGTGTACGAGACCTTCCGGTGGGGGTACATGATTATATTTATATTAATGGAGGAGGTAGGTGTGCCAGATGGTGATGATGACCACTTATGGGTGTTCCCACCTAGCCATGAATCCCCTATGATGAAGTACTAAGAGTTCATCTGCCCACCCAAATTCTCGCATAAATATAAGACTAGAGTGTAAGGGTGGTTTGAGAGGTATATAGAAGAGTTTGGTAAGAAGTGGTGCATCCCACAAGAACTCTCGCAACAACTAGTGGGAACAAAAACCTATATGCAATTATAAATGCATCATGACTATAAATCAATCCTAGCTTAAAGAAGATAGAGCATACCTACACTTCCAATTGGGAATACATTTGTTAAGTGAGAGCATGACAATATGGGGATCTGATAGACCTGATTAAGGGATCACTTGTCACAATACACCTTGTGAGGTAGGGTTCCAAAGCCTACAATAAAACACAATCAAACAACAATCTTAAAAGAGTCCTATAGTTCAATATTTCACCTATGCTAATAAACGATAAAGTAAATCTAATGTAGTGCACACCAAAGCTTGTGGCACAAAGTGGGGGTCAGAAACAAAATAAATAACTAAACCAAACATGCATAGAAGACATATAATCATGTCAATGTATACATAATCCTAATGCATGGGAAGAGAAGCACAATTGCATTATCTATCTACTCTTACAAATAAGAAATAAAGTTAGGAATACTTACCTTGAAGATGAACCCGTTGAGCCTAAATCTCTCCCTTGGCCAAGGTGCTTCATAAGAGATTGTTGTGGTATGTAATTATAACAAAGACAAATCAGCTCTAGGATACACAACCTATCTATGCATCCAAAATATTTCTCCACAAGACAAGATCCGTATCTCCAAAGAAAGTATGGAACCCTAAGCTTTATTCCTCAAGTAGAATGGTCAATAAGCAGATGTTCATTTGCACTTATTCTTCATTGCTTCTCTTCTTATAAATGGTCGGAAATGAACTTGTATATATAGGCAGATCTTGCCCTAAATCCTCCCAGAAACATTGGTTGTACAGGGTTGAAAATGGTCAAACTTGTATGTTTTTGGGGATAATTCACTAGGTCTGAGTTAGGTCAGTTGAAAGGCTAAGAAACCCAAAAAGTCAAAAATAACCCAAAACTGTATAGGGTTGTCCGTGGTTGACCTAGTAAAACTAACATTCCAAAAGGGAATCAAGGTAAGAAAAGGAGGTTGGAAAGAAAAAAATGATTGGAATGGGTAGGATTGAGAATAATAAACTTAGGGTTAATAATTTTAAGAGATGAGTGTTTATATGGCAAGTGGAAAAAGGGAAAACAATCTTATGAAGCACCGATGGTCTACCCACCCCTTTCCCAGTGCACCCTTTAAGGCATGCACTCAAAAATATTGAGACTCAATAGGTTCTTGTAATATACAAAGTGTCAGTAATCAATAAAAGTTTGAAAATATAATGTGTATACATAACCTTTGTCATGATGCACCACTTCTGTGTGGTGCACTTAGCGCTCATAGATGTGAATCTATTAGGGTGGCTCTGATTACCTTATGTGTTCTCAGCCAAGTACTTCATGGTAGTGCTAAGGATAATACCCAACATGTAACAACTTGAGATCCAGGTCAAGGCCATGGATCATGACAGAAGCATGATGAGGTTACAATTTATGCACCTTGGATCCAAGGCCACCAAAGATGAGGAAGATAACAACAACAAGACAAACATCCATCCCCTCTAGAGGGTAATAATAAATGGGAGGATCTTTAACCTCTACTATGAGATGAAGCTACATAAGAAGGGTAGAGATCCTAGAAAGGATGATGATCACCCCCTCCTAGTCGGTGATGAAGAGAAGGTTGTGTTGAAGCTATGAGAAAAGACACTCCAAAGGAAATAGGGTGAGAAGTTAGAAGAGATCACAGAGTGCATACAATTGAAAATTGCCTCCAAAGAATCAATTGCACCTCCCACTCCAAAGAAGCATGTGGCCTTCATGCAAGAGGGTGCTTCTTCTAGCAAGAAGCCAAAGAAAAATACCAAGGGACTTATAACGTTCCCTATTATAACTCTTACAGATATGGAGAAAGAGGTGACCCTTGAACCCATAATATAGGATGAAACTAAAGAAGACCGAGTAGGGACCTATATCCTATAGATAGGAGAAGGAGAAGAGGAGCTCAACACCAAAAATGTGTAAAAGGTCCTATAAAGTGACATGACTACCATGCTTCAGGTAACAGAGGAAATGGTGAGCATCACATCCAGTGCAACCTCATTAATGAGCCCTCTAAGGAAACCAACCTTGACACCCAATGAGGAGGCCTCCCTAATGGCTCCTCAAACAGTTGAGGAGAAAAGAGTGGCTTGGAGGAAGATGGTATTGTGCGATGAAGACATCACTAAGGCTTTGGCACTTGAAAAGAAGTGGAAGCTTGACCGGGAGAAGAAAAAGGCCAAGTTAGAGAAAAGGGACCCAAAGGTTCCTGCAAGCACATGACCAATAGTTGAAGTGGTCAAACAAGAACCAAGTGATCCCATTAGGAAAGCAGAAAAAGTTGCACAAGAGGCATGCCCAAGTAGTGAATGGGTGTCTGAACAAAAAGAATACGATATTAACACCTTAAAACAAGAAACAAAGATGATAGAAGAGCCCCAACAACAACAAGGTGACATTGGCATTGAAATAATTTCTATGGAGGAAAGTATTGAAAAACCCCAAGATGAAGAAATGGATGAGGGGGAGTTTAATGAAGGAACCCCCAAAGACCAAACAAGTGAATCCTCATAGGAGAGTGCCGAAAAAAGTGGTGGCACTAGTGAAGAAGAGGAATCAAAAATAGATAAGGCTATCATCAAGAAGGATGATAGGGCACTCAACATAAGGGAAATGATGTAAAAGAATTTGGAGGATGAAGATCTCTACATGTATGAAATTATGCCCCCCATGCTACCATGACCAGGACACACAAATAACTCTCATTTGCACTAAACCATTATATGGATGAGCCCCAATTTGAGGTGCCTAGAGTGGGTACTTCGAGCCTAGAAGATCCTAAGGAAGGGTAGGAGTCCCTTCTTATTGACTCTCACTCCATGAACCCAGTCTAATTTGGGAATGTGCTAATAAGGTTGGCCACTAAAGTAACACGCTAGAATCTCATTAATGATGACAAAGTGAGGAATTGAAAGAGGCTCATCAAGAAAGCCAATGATGAGGCGCACACCAACATTTTCAAGTTGAAACAACTTTGTGAGTGTGTGTAGGTGGCTGAACCATCTCTTTTGGTCAGTGTCAACACTTCAAGATTTTTAGAGGTAGACAAAATTTATGTACTAGAGCAGATGCTCCCAAGACTACAACTTGAGTCAACATAGGAAGAAGAGGAAGAAGACTCCAGTATCATGTTGTAGAAGGAGATATCTAACAAGATCCAAGAGGTAGAGGATTTCTTTGTGAGGTTAAAGGAGGGTGAAAAAATAACAAATGCCATTTTCTTGAGCTTCTCCAACCAAGCCTCAGTAATAGATGCACACCTCAAGAAGGCAAAGAATGAGGAGTAGTTGATGGCTCAAGTATACTCCAAAATTAGGGCAAAGTGGTTGCAAATCATGGGCAGTGTGAATGCACTCAGTAACTAGATCAAATATTAGGAGTAGACCTTGGAAGAAATTTTATGAACTCTACAAACCAAGGCCTGTGAGCAAGGAGAAATCTTAGACAAAAGTTTGGCAAAGGCGAAAGCCAATGTAGAAGCCTTTCATAAAGAGCTATATAAAACATATGTGCTTGTTCTCATTGCTGCATCCTCTGAGATAGATAATGCCATGGTGGAAATCAAGCTATCCATTAAGGTCTTTAAAGAGTTGAGCACTGAAATCTAGGAGACTGTGCCTGAGTTATGTGATTCCAAGAGTTTGACAGCTTAGTTTGGGGTGGACTAAAGTTTTTGTATGGGGTAAATGTTGGGCCCCTAACTTTTTAGTAAAGGATTCTTGCCAACATGACATCTACCTAGGTGCAATAGGATAATTTTGTCAATTAGTTAGGCTTAGGGTTTTGTAGCTAGCTAGAGGTTGCAATGCAAATCTTGCACCAACTGGCAAGTGGATAACCATCTTTTGTATTTTCAAGGCATCATCAAAGATTTGAAGAGACATGGTAGGTGAAATGTGGAGTTTGTAGAGTCATGAAGCTAGTGGTTATGATGACAGACTTCCAACTCGATGCGCAGTGCAACTTCCACCCTGGCAAAGATGCTCCTAAAGACTTATTTAAGGAACTCAAGCCATAAGAGGCAGAGGAGAGACAAAGGACTGTGGTGAAGCTCTAGCAAAATGAGTTTACTCTGCTAACACTGCTCCATCTACCATGAAGGCTTTAAAAATACTATGGAGGCCACTTGGCTCCATTTGGAGGCACCTAAGCTCACTTGTGAGCCTCTGAGTTGTTAATGTTATGACATGAATATAAAATCAGATATGGACTTTGAACAATGATGAATGTTGTTGTGCTAAAATGTACTATGTCTGGTTCACGGGTCTTTTTGTATTGCTAATGAAATGTGTATAGTTGTAATGTTATACTTTTGATTAGATTATGTTAATTAATGTTTAGGCATTTTACTGGTTTGCTTCTTTAATGGAGTCTGTGTAAATGAATTGTGATGTCATCATAATTTTGCATAAAAAATGAGTATAAGTTTTGCACCAATAACCCAATCCTTATTTAAATTGCATGTCTATTATTAGTAAATTGAGTGAAAACAACCATATGACCCTTCAAACACCTATATGAACCCATGCTTAATCCAAGAAAGGCTTGCACATATGGATCTACCTTAAGTTTTGTTTAATTACTTAAGTCACCTAATTGAAGCTTCTCACCATGGTACAACTAGCCCAATACGGGCCCTGGTTCTTTCTCAGTTATGCTTTGGGTGAGCGCATAAGGCTTGTGCCTTATGTGGATTGATGCCAACACAACCAAATGTTCAAATGTTGAACGTACAGGGAACATCCCATACTTGCACCTGGTCGCAGTAAACCGATAACTAACTAGACTTTTCACAACAATATGACATGCAATTAGCATACCATGTATTTTATTAAAAAGGATTGAGCCTTATTATATTATTATTCCACTTTTGAATAAGATTCAACAAATAATCACATCTCAACACGTTAGTCCAATTTATCAATTGAAAACCTTGGAATGGGGTGCATATGGAAAAATCAGGAAGATAGTGGTTACAAAGTTTATAATATAGATGAAAATTTATCTAAGCTATTTATTACACAATTGGCCATGGGGAATGTAGAGATGATATGAATGTATTTGACATGGGATAAATCTATTGTACCCCTAAAGACTATGGAAGACCAATTATACCCTCATTGAATAGAGATGTAATGCCCAATATTTTGATCCAAATAAAACCTATAAAAACACCAAATATATATTTTTTGTAACACCAGCTCTACATGAACAAACACCCCAACTTTTTATGCAACCACAGTCAAGATAAGTTATATGCAACATATTTGATCACTTTCTATTTCGTTAAATCATTTATCAAATGGTGATAGATAAATTACCCCCACGAGGTGAAAATGTATTAGAGGAAGTTATTCTACCTTAAATTAGCTACAAGATACCCCAAGGGATCCTACAAAAACAATCTTCATCAATTTATATGCTAAAATATCTTAGTGTTCCAAAAAGGGTTATAACGTTAAAATCTGCTCTGTTAAGCAATTTCTAAATAAATTAGGTATAGAAAAAGGGTTACGAAGAATAGAAAATGACTTTGCTTTGGATTTTTCAAAGTTATTATATAAATTTAAAGCTAAAAAAAAACCGTATCTACCTCCAATGTTTCATATGTTGACCTTAACTAATTTTAGTAGGTTGATTTTGAACCGACTTTGCAAGTTGGACATAATTAAAAAAATGCAAAATCTTATTGTCACCTCCTAGAACTGAGTCCATAGAACAACATCTGATCGAGGTAGAAAGATAATCATTGAGGTTATAAACTTATGTATGATAAAGATAGAGCTTACAAATATTAGACTTAGAGAAACTCCAGTTTAGGTATAAATTTGAGCTTGATTTTGAACTGATTTTATTTGGTTTACAAAAGGCAATTTATCATCAAAAGCTATGAAACTCATTGGCCTAAGTTTAATTGATCATACAATTTTCAATCATTCCAAATTTGATTTAATATGTTCTTACGATATACTTGATGCATAATTAGTATTAATTCATTAAGGGAGATTCGATTCATGTTGCTTAATTTCTAAACCACAAGGTTGACAATTTAAACCTCTAGATCATATTACCTCCTTTTGAATAATCACCTCTAGATACTTCTTATTACCTAATAGTTGTTCCTCACTCTCTAAGGACTTCATAATCCTAGAGTTTAAATAAAAACAAATGAATTCTATGCCATACACTATGTTTGCTTTTAATTTGCTGACATTAAAATATAAAAAATAGTTTCACTAAATTAGCAAAGATTCCTAGAGTAGAAAATTCCACAATTTTCAAGTCAATGTACAATGGTTGATTAAATCAATTTTTTTAAAAACAAATGATTAAGTCCCATCACTCATTAATTTACTAGTTTAATATGCAACCCATAACTCTATTGTCTCACGCTGAGCCTAAAAGAGTATGTATCTCAAGTGTACTACTCGGTTGGGTTTGTGCATCGTTTGGATTTTCTACTAAGATTAACTTTTTATATTGAATATTCTACTAGGGTTCTAGTTAAACATGGTAAATTAATCTTCTCATACTATTTATCTTGGTTCATGAAGTTTTTCACTATCAAAAGAGATTACATTACTCAATCATAACTATCAACTTCATAAGATTAATGCATAAATGTAACCAAAAGTAAACTAGATAAGATAAATATACCCAATCTAGTTAAACATAACAATAACTATCTACTTATCGATAAGTATGAAACATAATAAATTCATTATCAAGGAAGTCAATACATTTTTATCTACTTTTGATATTATACAAGTAATGAGCCTTCATATTCTAACATCTTTGTTAATCATTTAAACTCAATATATGAATCATTTATTTGATCTTATCTTCCACTGCACTTGCACAATCAACAAGTGCATCAACGCTAAACTAGCAAGTGATTTTAGTTACAACTTCCTAGCAATATTCAAATAAGATAAACATAATTTATAGCATAATTACATCCATTAAATCAAAAATAATTTGAGAACAAGATTCAACTGAAATAATTACAACCAAAGATCCAGCATTAATTTACTGATTTACCACCCATGTATTCATGAATTCCAGAACCATTTAAATAATTTATTATGGGCATTCTAAATGGTAACTTAAATTGGTCGCTACTCCGGATGGTATTATCACATACTCTTTAAAGCTTATGTTTCTTCGTGACGCCTTTATACTCATTGTGACCTAGGAACAACTAGGAATGTCTCAGGATTGTATCTATTTAATGGTGTGAAAAGAATGATCTCTCGCTTTGCATGAGATGGAATCCTTTGTAAGAACCGTGGTGAGATTTGACGCGTCAAATATCTAAATTAAGACAGTTTGTAGTTGAAACTCCTTTAGTCTAGTGTCTCAGTGAATGGCCAGTGCCACGACCCATGTAAGTAAGGTAAAAAAAACAAAACAAATTTATGGCTACTACGCCTCAAATGTCTACCAACATACCAAAACTCCATACCAGTAAATTAAAAACTAAACATTGCCAGATGAGTTAGTTGAGAGCGCCAAGATAGGCGTGTAAGCATAAAGTGGAGATATATATAAATATATAGCGACCTGTGCTATTTGCTAGAACGCCAAAAATGGGATAGGTAGTGCGCAGAACAATAGGGAAGTAGTTGTTGTTTTGGCCTGATGCTGCACAGTGCCACTTTTAGTCTAATATTCCTAAGGGTCTCCTCACAGATCCGCGTCATCATCCTTTGCTAAAATTTTGGGGATTAATTTCTATTAAAAAAAAGAAAAGAAAGAAGATTATATTTAAAATATGCAAGAACTAGAATGGACTGGCATGTATCTTGATACAACCATCATGAAAAGAGGAGAAGAACAAAAAAGAAAACACCAATGCCCCTCCCTTAGCCTTCTTGCATCTAAAGGCCATTACACCCCACCCTCTGGCAAATACGAGCTCTCAAATTAGTTTAAAATAACTCCATTATATTGACTAAATTTTTCATTTTGAAACTTATTATAAGGAAACGCTAAGCGTCAACACAACCAATTAAAAACATAATGGTTTGAAATGCTATACCTAGCCTACTATGAATTAAGAACTAAATTGATTGTATTAATCATGGAGAAAATCATAAAAATAGGTGTCTAGAAGTCTACGAACTGAGCAGAGGTGAATGCCATCTAGTAATGTCATAAAATTTATATATCCATTTTCTCGGTTAGATAAGAGGGTAGAGGCTGAGAATAAAATGGGACATCTCAGGAGAGCATTGCATTCACATAGTGTTATAAATAGATATGGATTTCCTCTCATCACATTCAACATTAAACAACAATAAAATTCAAACAGTAGCGCTGACCCACCAGTTAACGTGAATCTAGTTGATTGGGTTCCCTAAGGCTTAGTCCATGAAATTACTGTGGAGTTTATCCACATAGAGAAGACCTAAGGTGCTGAAATTTTAGCCATAACTTTCATTCCTATATTAGCTGAGAAAGACAACAATAATTATACCATATTTTGTTCATAACTTGAATATCAATTGGATACTGTAAAACACATCACTTGCCTGGTTAATCCATTCATCCTCCCTCTCCCTTATTCACCTTCCTTCTGGTTCCTCCAACTGCTCCTCCACTTGTTGCTTCCAATAATGGCTGAATTATTGACAAAATGCAGATCAGGGCTTATACCTTTTGCTTAACACCCAATATGATGGCGCAATTTAAAGACAAGGTGAGTAAATATTTTAAATGTATATATTATTAAAATAACCCAAGTGGGCTACGTACTAGGTGAATGGTAGGGTTTCCTTTTAATTTTTTTCTTCAATTTTATACCACACCTGTCATCCCACTATCCTCTCTCTTAACACCTTTCGTAACTTAAAACAAAATAAACCCTTTATGTAATGGAAGAGATCCGCGCATCATAATTGAGGATCTTAGATCTATGTCTCTCTCTCTCTCTTTTTAATAACAAAATGTAATGAGTTATAAATACGGTAACAAATGGTATGGCAATAAAAAAATAATTTCATTATTAAGTTTATTGAAGTGGTTTCAATTTAGTTCATCATTGACATCCGTCTAATTAAGTTATCGTGTTTCATAATTGATCAGATTAATTTCATAATTTATTAAAAAGCTTTCTCGAGTAGAAATTTCTATAGTTTACAATTTCAATTTTCACTAATTTTTTGAGTCCACAAGGAAATCAAAGAATAATTTATGTTGTTCTCTAGCTATTGGTTCAATATGAGAGATCATTACCATAATGCCTCACATTGAAATATAGAGACCAAATATCTTAAGCCCACCTTTTAGCTGGAGTCTCGTGTCATACATATACTCTACTAAGTTTGAAACATTTGGAGCAAAATATTATTTTTATGAAATATAAGGTCAAGAATAAGATTTTTTGACACAAAATTGAATCGTATAATGTTGCGACAGTTGTTATACATGTGATCAACAACTTTATTCCAACGCTACAATTAGTTGTTCCTCATACAACAATGCATTTTAACTGATTGCATAATATGATACATACTTGTAAAGGGATTAATATAGAACTTACTAAAAATAAGTAAATATTTACAAATACAATCAATCTTGACATTAACAACAGGTAATAGTCTATCGACAAGGATAATGAGAGGTACCTTCTATTTTTAGGAGTATATAATACCATTTTAATTCTATTTTGGATAAAGCATAGGCAATCAATCTCAATGTCTCAATCCACCAAAAAACAAAATTATAGCTATATTTGAAACTCTAAGTCGATCTTGGCTTCAACCTTCACAAATGATTGTCTTTCAGAGTGATTCCACCATACCATCCACATCAAAGATACTTTCCCATTAACTTGGGCATGAATAAAGTTCCCTTCCACACAACTTACCTGTCGAAAAACCACTAAGGCTAAAACACATACATTCATCAAGCATGTCATCCCAACAACATATGCAAGGACACAACATGACACATTGGAGTCAAAATCACACTGCGCCAATGAGGAGGCACCACTGAGTCAGGGTAGGGTATTATAAGAGATAACAATAAAAATACAATAAATGTAAAGGGCCTATGATAGAATTTTTTTACATTATAAATAAGCCAAGAAAAGTTCCTAGATGGAGTGTAACACCCTATTCAATATTCACTTCTACTTGTGAGTAAATGTTTGATCTTACGACAAGTTGCTCAATGTATTAATGAACATATTAGTTGTTTCGACACGACATACAGTCGCGTCAATTAGTCACAACATAGTTTATGGACCTTGATTGAGCCCTTGTTATCAAATGCATTCAATAATGGATAATAACAATTTATTATAATTATATTAAACTATAATTATATTATTAAGTTGTGACTTACATTCAATAGTGGATGATAACATTTTATTAAATATATGTCCAACTAATACATTTTAAATTTTAAATAATGTAATACATAGTCAGGCTATACTAATATTATAATAAGTGGAAATGAAGGCTTCCCCAAGTAATTTAAGTAGATTATTTGAGGGGATTATTTTGTATGACTTAAAATATATCCAAAACCTTTCTGTAAAATGACTATCCAATTATCAATCAAGTGTAATAAATATTTTATCCTAAATCTAACATCAAAATTATAAAAAAAAAAAAGAAAAAATAGAAATAAATATTAATAAAGCTTTGCATATTTAACAAAAGTGGTCGCAACCACATTTGAATATAGGGAGAACAAATCTTGGTTATGCAAAGCTTTATGAAGCACTATTTAGCCTTTTGAAATGGTTGTAGTCAACACATTTGCTAGAGGAAAATACCAGATCAATTAGGAGGAGAGAGGAGGAGATGCGAAAGGGAGTGAACATCTAAAATTTTGAGGGAGAAGGATCGCTCCACACTCGTGAGTGATAAGGATATGGTAAACAAACTTTTGCTTTCGTCTCATTGTTAATCATTCTTATTTAACAAACAAACTTCCTTCCAACATGCCAAGAGGAAAAATTTGCCATAGCTGGAGGGAGGGCTGGAGAAAAGCATAGAGCAGTCATGGAGAAAGAAGAAACCAGTTAGGAGGAAGTAGATCCAAGATTTGTTTAGGCAAGAAACTTATCTTGTTTTATTTCATCTTGTTATTCAGGTATTAGTCAAATCTAGTAGGAGAACATTTGTTTAGTTTATGTCAATAGAGAATTAATCAGTGTGAAAATATCATAGTGCCTGATGTTGTTTCCTCTTGTAGTGTAGAGGATTGATTAAAATTTTGAACTGCATCCTTATGATTAATATATGCTATATTATGCTGCCTTGAGATTGTAAATTATATATGATGAATACTGAGTTGAATTGTTGTAGTTTAACAATTATAATATGCACTTATTGTTGGAAATAGTCATTGATGTCTGTGATATTATCATTGATGTCAAAGGAAGCAAGTGCTATTCTACATTAATGCCAAAGGATGAGTTGAACAAACTTTTAGTGTTAATCATATTTCTCCAATGCCTTTACTTCACAATCTTGTCAACTCAAGTTGGGTGAAAAGTCCGAATGGGTGAAGCCAAGCAATGCAAATCAGAGTTTTGACATGACTTAACTTCTCTTTATTTCTCAAGTCAAGCAATGGGAAAAGTCCGAATTGGTCTAGCGAAGAAGTGATCAAGGATTCGTAAGTGCTTTACTTCTCTTGTGATTATAAGCTAAGCAAAGTGAAAAGCTTGAAATGGTCTAGAGAAGAAGTAATCAGGGTTTCAGGAGCATCTTACTTCTCTTGTGATTATAAACTAAGAAAAGTGAAAAGTCTGAAATGGTCTAAAGAAGAAGTAATTGGGGTTTCAGGAACATCTTACTTCTCTTATGATTATAAGCTAAGCAATGTGGGAAACCCGAAAGGGTCCAATGAAGAGATGATCAGGGATTTGCAAGCATGTTACTTTTTTATGTTGATAAGCTAAGTAGAAGTAAAAACCCGAAAGGGTCTAGGTGAAGCAATCAGGATTTTGAAGAGGGACTGCTTCTTTCAAGTTGATAAGTCAAGTAAAGTCAAAAACTTGAAAGGGTCTAGAAGAAGCAATCGAGATTTTTGAGTGGCTCTACTTCTCGTATGTACATAAGTCAAGAAGGATGGAAAACCCAAAATAGTCTTGAAGAATTCCTTTGGAGGAATTCTTTCAGAAAAAGTGGCAAGGACAATTCTTTCAAAAAAATTGTCAAGTCCTTTTCAAAAAATTGTCCCTTAACAAAAATCTAAAGGGTACATTCAAAAAACTGAAGGACACTTTGAAGAAGGTCGAAGGACACTTTGAAAAAAGCTGAAGGGTATGTGAACCCTTTGAAGAAGGCCAAAGGATTTTTTGAAGAAAGCTAAAGGGTATGTGAACCCTTTGAAGAAGGCCAAAGGACACTTCAAAGAAAGCTAAAGGGTCAGTTGAAAAGTTTGAAGGGTATATGAACCCTTCCAAAGACATCAAATGGAAATTTTTAGAAAGACCAAAGGGTAAGAGAACATTTGGAAGAAAAGCTGAAGGTTAGTTTCGAAAGAGCCTGAAGGGAAAGTGCACCATTGTAAAAAACCCGAAGGGTAACTTTAGAGAAAGGTTTCGAGAGAAAAGACTCAGATAAAAAGTCTGAAGAAATGTTTTAGACAAAAAGTCTGAACAAATTTGGAAAAAAGATCTCAAAGACCAAAAAGAAAGACTCAAATAAAAAGTCTGAAGAAAAGAAAGCCCGAAGGAGAAAGAGAATGGCGTGAGAAAGAGAAGAGAACAAGAAATAATATGAAGAAGATGAGCTCGATAGAAAGAGCTTGAATAAGAAAATCCAAAAGGAGAGAAAGCCCAAATAGAAATGAGTGAAAGTGAACCAAGAGAATATCGAGACATGAGGTAAAAATCAATGGTTCTAAAATAGGGAAAATAGTGGATGACTCAAATAAATGGTGACTGGTGGCAAAGATAAAATGAGTAAATCCTCGATTAAAGACATGACCAGGTAAATGATGAGCTCGAAAAGGTCTACACAGGGCTCAAGACTGATCAATCTCGATTGGTGAAGCTGTGCATTTATGAGATAAATAAAGTAGTCATCAAATGGATGTAACCATTTTAAGGTGATGCATAAACTAAGGCACGAGAAATGTGCAAACATAAGCCATCATTAATGAGAACTGGTTTAGTGTAGTTTGGTGTGAATGCAAGGAGAAGATAAAAAACCTTAAAAGGTAGTTGAATATAAATGACTTCAAGAGGACTCTATGGGCAGTTATCATTGTTGCTACTGTATTTTTCTAGTGTGAGAAAAAGGGCTGTCAATAAAATAAATATGCAGACAAAGTAAAATGTAGAGAAAAAGGAAGGGGAATGAAGTGTATCTGAATAAAGCATAACCAGATGTATGCAAATATAGAGTGAGAGACATATGCAGGAAAATATTAAGCAAGTAGGGAGATAGAGCACACATACAATGATAAGAAGGTGAGAAATTACATATTAGAATTGTAACAAAGAACATTGAACTAATTCACTTGTGAATCCATCTTGTACACTAGATTCATAGCTCCATAGTTCAGGTAGGTTGGTGCCTACATACAAACTAGGTTGGTGCTTGGTAAGGAGATTAGTGTATCCTAAGGATCGATGTCCTTGAATGTAACCAGTGAGGTTTGTCATTAAGGCATTTTATTGTGAGGTTGGATTGGAATAGTAGATTCTAACATATGATTCTCAACATAATTTTTATTTTTGGGTTTTTCACGTAAAATTGTGTGTGTGTGTGTGTGTGTGTGTGTGTGTGTGTGTGTGTGTGTGTGTGTGTGTGTGTGTGTGTGTGACTTTTGCATTTGTTCTTTGATTTACACATGAATTCACATTATTTTTAAAAGGTTTTTTAACAGACTAGGTTTAGATCATCTACTAATTCACCCCCCTCTTAGTAGATCAGTGTGTTCAACAATTGGTATCAGAGCATAGGTTTCCTAAGGAGAAGCTTAATCGGCTCAGGTAGATCTTGGATTAGTGAACACAATGGCCAGTTAAGAAGGATCTTCATCAAACAAGGTTCCTCTATTTGATGGGTCAAACTATGCCTTTTAGAGCATAATGATGAAAGCATACTTGGCTTCCCTAGGGTTTGATGTTTGTATGTCTATGGTAAATGGATATATAGCTCTTGTTGTAGCTCCTATTGATCAAGCTGCCAAGAAGGCTTACGAAAATAACGCTAAGGCAAAGAATGTTATTCTTTGTGGACTATCAAACTTAGAGTTCATCAAAGCCATGCATTGTAAAAATGCACAAGACATTTAAAACAAGCTAAAAAGTATCTATGAAGGAAACGTCAAAGTGAAGCAGCCAAGCTGCAAACATGCAAAGGCCAATTTGAGAGTTTGAAGATGATTGAAGAGGAGAAGATTGCAGACTACCTTCTTAAGGTAGATGAGATTGTGAATGCTATCAGAGGACTTGGAGAAATAGTAGAAGAGTCAACTATTGTTAAAAAGGTCTTAAAGTCTTTGCCATCAATATATGATTTGAAAATCCCGCAATAAAAGAGGCAAGAGACTTGAATAATCTCATTGTGGATGAGTTGCATGGAACATTCATAGTCTGTGAGATGGGAATGGGATAGACAGGCCCGATTATAAGAGAAGCTACATTCAAAGTAGCAAAGCCAGTTAAGGTTGAGACAACCACGTCGAGATTTGAGGAGTTAGATGAAGAAGCCAACTTTGTCAGAAAGCTAAAGAGAGGATCTGGAAAGTATAAAGGTAAGTTACCTTTCAAATGTTTCAACTGTGGAAAGGTAGGACCCTTTTCTGCTAAATGTCCTCATAAAAAGGAAGAAAATTTTGAGTAAATGGAAAATAATAAAAAGATAAAACCCCATAATACATATAAAAAAATCTTCTTTAAGAATAAGAAGGGCTTATATATAAAAGAAGACAACTCAGAGAAAGACAACGATAGTGACAGTTCAGATGATGATCATGACTGTGCTTTTGTGGCTAGGGGAAATGAATACCTATTCATGGTAGAAGAATCTACATCATCAAATCAAAAACAAGAGGAAGATGAAGATTGGGATGAATAAGAGGAAGGTGAAATTGATTTATAAGGATAACTAGTCTGTGCTCTAGGAGGGATTGAGAAACTAAGAAAAGAGAACTCTAAAAAGAAGAAGCTTGGGAAAAATGAACTTGAGAAATCTAATCAAATGATAGTGACTCTGAAAACTCAAGTTGAGGAGGCTAAAAGAATAGAAGAGGTAGTTAAGATGGAACTGCAGTCCAAAACTGAAGAGTGTATAAAACTTGAAGCAAAAATAGTAACCTTGAGAAAAGAACTAGATAAAATTCTAAAGATGATAAAAGGTTCAAAAATCTTAAATGAATTAATTAGCTGTCAAAAACTCTCAAATAAAAAATCAGGTATTGAATTTGAGAAAGGTAAAGATTCCTCAACTAGTATGTCAACTAGTCTATATGACAACTTCAAGATAGGAGTAGCAGAAACAAAGAAAGTGAACGACATCAAAGATAATAAGATTTACTCAAACAAAGTTGATGAGAAGAGAATTTTTTTTGAAATGAAGCTTGAAATCAAAGATGCAAAAGGATACACCAAAGTTGCAGATTTGAAGAAACAAAATGTTAGAAGAGTTCAATACACGGCACCAAGAAATGTTATAACCAGGTATTAGTCATCCTTTTATGGTTATTTTTACAATTTTAATTAATTTGGTCATAGGGATATTGAATGTAGAGTTTTGCCTACAAGAAGAACTAGCTTTGTAAGTAGAAACACATTTTTTCCTCTATTAGATTCAAGAACAATATGCTATAATTACAATAACTTTGGTCACATAGCCAATCACTACAGGACTAACTTTGCCATGTCAAAAGTAAAGAACGACAAGTCTTCTAATAAGAACAAAGGTCTATAAGTTATTAATAAAGAAAAGAAGATGGCATATGAGAAACCCAAGTAAATGTGGAGAGTGAAAAAACAATCCTTGATTGCTCAAACAACACTCCACACCAAAGAGCATAATTTATGGGTAATAGATAGTGGGTGCTCAAAACATGACTGGTGACAAAAGTAAGTTTGTTAAGTTAAAAAAGTGCAAGGAAGGAACTATAAGTTTGGAAGATAATACTACAGTAAGAATCAAAGGTAAAGGAATTTTGCATATAAATGGTAAGCTTCCTACTCATGATGTAATCTATGTTAAAGGACTTAAGCACAATCTACTAAACATTAGCCAAATGTGTGATAATGGATATAAAGTCATATTTGATGCTGAAGGCTGCAAGTTGAAGAGATCTAGAAAAATAGTTGCAGAAAGGAAAAGGATTGAAAACAACCTCTACTATCTTGTTGAGGTAAACAATAATAGTTGCCTCATAAGAAAGGTTGATGAAAACTGGCTATGGCATAGGAGAATGGGTCATGTCAATTTAGTCAATGTAAGTTCAAAGAAGTGTGTAAGACATATGCCCATAATCACCAAACCTACAGATACTACATGCAGAGAATTCCAATTAGGCAAGCAAACAAGGGTCAAGTTTCAGATAAAATAATATGCAACAACAAAGCCTCTATAGATAGTTCATACTTATCTGTGTGGACCTACCAAGACTAAAAGATCAAAAGGAGTTCACTACTTCATGCTATGTGTTGAAAATTACTCAAGAATGACATGGGTAACCTTGTTAAAGCACAAATCTCAAGCCTTTGAGAGACTTAAGATCTTTAGAGCCATGGTTGAAAATGAAATGGGAAGAAAAATCAAATGTCTAAGATTTGACAAAGGTGAAGAATTCACTTCAAATGAATTCATAGAATACTGTGAGAAACATGGGATTAAAAGGCACTACTTTGCTGCAAGAACTCTTCAGCAAAATGGAGTTGTTGAGATAAAAAATAGGACTGTCAAGGAGATGACCAAAACAATGCTGAAAGAAGCTAAACTTTCTAATGGATATTGGAGAGAAGCAGTTCAAACAACAATATACATTCTGAATAGAGTACAACTGAGGGTGAAAAGTGACAAAATGCCATATGAATTGTGGTATGGAAAGCTTGCATCAGTCAAATACTTCAAAGTGTTTGGAAGCAAGTGTCACATCGAAAGAAAGGAGAGCAAACTAGGCAGGTTTGAGTCAAGATGTGATGGGGGAATCTTTATTGGTTACTCCACTCAGAGTAAATCCTATGCATATTACAACAAAAGGTTGAAAAAAATAGTTGAAAGCATCAACATCAAGGTAGAATAAGGATTCAAAAAAGTTGAGCCTAATGAGGAGATTAGAATTGAAGAATTAGAAGAAGTAGAAAATGAAGTAGAAGATAGTAAAGAGGAGGAAGAAAAGAGTGAAAGGGCACTTGCAAAGTTTGTTCAAAAGGAACATCCTAAGGAGTAGACTGTTGGCAACAAAAATGAGGGTGTTCAGACTAGGAGAAGAGTTGTAATGAACAAATACCAAGTTAATTTTGCTCTATTTTTAGAAATTGAGCTGAAGACCTTTAATGAAGTGACAATTGGTTGAAAGCCATGGAGGAAAAATTGAATAAAAAAGAAAATAATTAAACTTGGGAATTAGTTCCTAGACCTTCAAACAAAAATGTAATAGGAACAAAATGGGTTTATAGGAAAAAAACTCAATGAAGAGGGTGATGTTGTAAGGAACAAAGCAAGATTAGTATGCAAGGGATATGCACAAGTAGAAGGCATAGATTTTGAAGAGATATTTGCTCCAAGGGCAAGACTGGAGGCGGTAAGAATGTTCTTGGCATTATCTATTCATAAGAGGTTAAAGGTATATCAAATGGATGTGAAGTCAACATTCCTAAATGGAAACTTAGAAGAGGAATTCTACATTGAACAACCAGAAGGATTTGAGTTAGTAAAAGAAGAAGATTATGTGTGCAGACTAAAGAAAGCCTTGTATGGTTTAAAACAAACATCTAGAGCATGGTATTCATGATTGGATCAATACCTTCAATGATAAGGATTCAGAAAAGGATGTGCAGACATCAATCTATACTTTAAATCAGAAGGTGAGCATATGCTAATTATTGTTATTTATATAGATGATATTATCTTTGGAGGTGGAGATAGTAACATGTGCAAAGAATTTGCCACACAAATTCAAAATGAATTTGAAATGTCTATGCTGGGAAAACTCTCTTTCTTTCTTGGACTATAGATTTCACAAACCAGTGATGGGATATTCATATCTCAAACCAAGTATGTGAAGGAGATACTCAAGAAATTTGGCATGGAGGACAATAGACTAGTTAGTACTTCTATGATAACTAGATGTAAGTTGAGCAAAGAAGATGAGTCCCTTGATGTGAATAATACATTGTATAGATTAATGATAGGGAACTTGTTGTACTTAATAGCATCAAGATCGGACATCATGCAGGTTGTGTGCATGGTTGCAAGATTTCAAGCAGCCCCTAAGGAATCACATGTCAATGCTATGAAAAGAATCTTCAGATACATCAAGAACACAATTGACTATGGTCTGTGGTACCCTGCAGGTGAATATTTCACATTGATTGCATATGCAGATGTTGACTGCGTAGAAAATGTGGATGACAAGAGAAGCACTAGTGGTGGTGCATTATTCCTTGGAAATAGACTTGTGTCATGGCTGAGCAAAAATAAAGAATTAGTTACACTTTATATAGCAGAAGTAGAGTATGTTGTAGTAGTAACATGTTGTACCCAAGTTTTATGAATGAAGCAAACTCTCAGAGATATCAAAGTAGAGTAAAAAAAACCTATCTCTATCTTCTATGATAACTCAAGTGCCATAAACATATCTAAAAATCTAGTGATGCACTCCAGAACCAAGCATATATCCATCAAATATCACTTTTTGAAAGAAAAGGTTGCAAATCAAGAGGTCAAAATTGAGTATGTTCCAACAAAGGACCAAATTGCAGACACATTTACCAAGCCTCTTCCCAAGGAGTAATTTGAGTATCAGAGAGAGAAGTTGGGAGTACTGGCTCCCACACCACATTACTAATTTTTAGTGATAGGGCATGAATCCAGGGGGAGTATTTAAGGAACATTATTAACTCCTAGATTAAGAGAAAATGTAATTTGGTGAGAAAACTGCAGTTCTTTTACAATTTGATGACAAAGGTATGTTATCTCTAGTTTATTATGCCTATCTATACAAAGATATGTTGATTCTTGATTGGTATTTTAGACCAATGGTATATACGTGCTCATTTCAAGAATCATGGAGTTTAAAGAGCTACATCTGAAGAGTCTACATAGAATCTTAGGCAAATATGTCATTGCCTAAGGGGGAGTCCTTCACAAAGTTCTCTAACCAGCCAGGTTTGAGGATCAGAACAACCAAGATAATAGTGAATGTTATGGCAAGGACTCTTTGTCATTAATGTCAAAAAGGGAGAAAGAAGAATAAATAAAGGAGGAGCAAGCAGAATGAAGATAAGAAGAGTGAAGGCATTATGATAATGTTTTCCCATCAATGACAAAGGGGGAGATTGTTGGAAATAGTCATTGATGTCTATGATATTGTCATTGATGTCAAAAGAGCATGTACTATTCTACATTAATGCCAAAGGATGAGTTAAACAGACTTGCAGTGTTAATTGGATTTCTCCAATGCCTTTACTTCACAATCTTGTCAACTCAAGTTGGGTGAAAAATCTGAACGGGTCAAGCCAAGCAATGTAAATCAAAGTTTTAGCCTAACTTAACTTCCCTTTATTTCTCAAGTCAAGCAATGGGAAAAGTCTGAATTGGTGTAGTGAAGAAGTGATCAGGGATTTGCAAGTGCTTTACTTCTCTTGTGATTATAAGCTAAGCGAAGTGAAAAATCCAAAATGGTCTAGAGAAGAAGTAATCAGGGTTTCAGGAGCATCTTACTTCTCTTGTGATTATAAGCTAAGCAAAGTGAAAAGTCTGAAATGGTCTAGAGAAGAAGTAATCGGGGTTTCAGGATCATCTCACACCTCTTATGATTATAAGCTAAGCAATGTGGGAAACCCAAAAGGGTCCAGTGAAGAAATGATCAGGGATTTTCAAGCATGTTACTTCTTTATGTTGATAAGCTAAGTAGAAGTAAAAACCTGAAAGGGTCTAGATGAAGTAATCGGTATTTTGAAGAGGGACTGCTTCTTTCAAGTTGATAAGTCAAGTAATGTCAAAAAATGAAAAGGGTTTAGAAGAAGCAATCATGATTTCTGAGTGGCTCTAATTTTTATATGTACATAAGTCAAGAAGGATGGAAAAACTGAAATAGTCTTGAAGAATTCCTTTAGAGGAATTCTTTCAGAAAAAGTGGCAAGAACAATTCTTTCAAAAAAATTGTCAAGTCCTTTTTCAGAAAACTGTCCCTTAAAAAAATTTGAAGGGTACATTCAAAAAGCCAAAGGACACTTTGAAGAAGGCTGAAGGATAATTTGATGAAAGCCAAAGGGTAAGTCAAAAAGTTCTAAGGGTATATGAACCCTTCCAAAGACATCGAAGGGAACTTTTTTAAAAGCCCAAAAGGTAAGAGAACCTTCGAAAGTAAAGCCAAAGGGTAGTTTTGAAAGACTCTGAAGGGAAAGTGCACTGTTGTAAAAAAACCAAAGGGTAACTTCAGAGAAAGGTCCTGAGAGCAAAGACTTGGACAAAAAGTTTGAATAAATGTCTCAGACAAAAAGTTTGAAGAAATTTGGAAAAAAGAGCCTGAAGACCAAAAAGAAAGACCCAGATAAAAAGTTTGAAGAAAAGAAAGCTCGAAGGAGAAAGAGAATGGCCTGAGAAAGAGAAGAGCATGAGAAATAATATGAAAAAGATGAGCTTGATAGAAAGAGACTGAATAAGAAAAGCCAAAAGGAGAGAAAGTTTGAATAGAAAGGAGCGAAAGTGAACCAAGAGAATATCAAGACACAAGATAAAAATCAACGGTTCCAGAATAGGAAAAACAATGGATGACTCAAATAAATGGTGACTAACACCAAAAACAAAAAGAATAAATCCTCTATTAAAGACAAGACCAGGCAAATGATGAGCTCGAAACGGTCTACATGGGGCTTGAGATTGATCTCAACTGATCAATCTCGATTGGTGAAGCTGCACATTTATGAGATAAACTAAGTAGTCATCAAATGAAGAAAAGAGATTTAACCATTGCAAGGTGATGCATAAATTAAGGCATGAGAAACATGCAAGCATAAGCCATCTTTAATGAGAACTAGTTTAGTGCAGCTGGGTGTGAACACAAGGAGAAGATAAAAAACCCTAAAAGGCAGTTGAATATAAAGGACTTCAAGAGGACTCTATGGGTAGTTTTCATTTTTGGTACTATGTTTTTCATGTGTGAGAAAAAGGGTTGTCAATAAAAGAAATATACAGAGAAAGTAAAACGCATAGAAGAAGGAAGGGGAATGAAGTGTATCTAAATAAAGCATAACCAAATTTATGCAGATATAAAGTGAGAGACATATGCAGGTAGAGATTAAGCAAATAGGAAGATAGAGAATAGAAACAATGAGAAAAAGGTGAGTAATTATAGATTAGACTTGTAACAAAGAACATTGAACTGGATTCACTTGTGAATCCATCTTGTACACTAGAGTCATAGCTCCATAGTTTAGGTAGGTTGGTGCCTACATACAAATTGGGTTGGTGCTTGGTAAGGATATTGGTATTTCCTAAGGATTGGTGTCATTGAATATAACCAGTGAGGTTTGTCAGTAAGGCATTTTATTATGAGGCTAGATTAAAACATTAGATTCTAGCAGCTGATTCTCACTGTGGTTTTTTCTTTTGGGTTTTGCATGTAAAATATGGTGTTATGTGTTTCTATGTGTGTGTGTGACTTCTGCATTTGTTCATTGATTTACACATGAATTCACATTTTTTGTAAAAGGTTTTTTAACAGACTAGTTTTAGATCATCTATTGATTCACCCCCCCCTCTCAGTAGATAGGTGTGTTCAACACTTATCAGCTTGTAGTTGGAATTTTAATTTTATCTTGCTTGTTGATGTGATTTTGGAAATAAGATGTTTGTTTATTTATGCTAAACTCTACTTGAATATTGCATAAATGTGATTTGTTCTTCATGAGAGATTATCCTTTCTCTCTAGCAAGTAATTTCTTGGCTAGTTATGAAGGTAATATATATAAATTTAATCTGTATGGTGTCATGTGTCTCTTTGTTTATATGATTGTCTTTAGAAATAAGAAAATCATTTTTATTATGCCTAATTTTGCCTGATGATGGCATATATTTGATTCTTACTCAAGGATTATTGTCCTTGTATCTTATTTCATATTTTTGAGGTTATTAAAGAATGTTTGTATAGAAATATTAGCTTAATGATGGTAACATATGTTCTTGGTATTATTAAATAATTTATATGGGTATACCTATGCTATACTCTGCCCAAGGACAATGAAAAAGTGAGTTGCTTCTTTCCTTGAAGATTATTATTTTATCCCAATGCCCTTTATACTATCTATTGTTAAAACAATTCAGAAATAGGTCTTATTATGGTGCCATATGCAAGCTTGTTAAAAATAACATTTATCTGGTCTTTTTCCTTCACCAAAATTGCTTGTAAAATTATTTAAAAGGGTTGGAAATGAATTGATCGGACATTTTATTATACTTAATACTTTTGATTTAGTGTTATTCTCCTTGATATTTGCCATTTGTGATGTGGCGTCCCTTTTATGCTAGGTAGGAAGATCATGGTATGGGAGTAGTTGTGAGAGAAGGTAGATATTTGAACTGCTATGGACCACATAAGAGAGCAATATAATGACTAAAAATGTATATTAAATTTCATACTATGATAAACCTTTTAGTTCTATTTTTCTATTAATTTTGAAGAGTGCCATTGGGTCGTTGAAAGGTTGGCTGCCAAGTTAGTGTGGAAGGTGAGTTTGGATAGGTGTTTCAAATTCTTCTTGTCATATTAAATTTTAATTATTAGAGTAACTTGTGTTTAATTAAAGTGATATCCATAGATGCCATTTTTAGAGGAATGGATTAAACTTTGTATTCCTTATTTCTCTCTATTCTTAGTAGTGGTTAAATCTTGAATCGAAAATAAATTTTTGTCTGCTTGATCTAGTGATGTAGTGATTGGAATAGGGAGATGTAGAGAGGTTAATTAGAAAGAGTTATCTCATAAATTGTTCAAGCAAGTTTCTCCATTTCTAGTTTCTATTGGAAGGTACTTGATAGAGATTAGTTAGCTTTATAATACTCTTAAGAGAAGCAGTAGTGTTCATAAGTTGAAAACAAAATAGATGGAGTATGCTAGTTTTGAAAAAAGTAGTTAATATTGATTATATTGAAGAATGAATACTAATATAGTTTCCTCATGTATTAATCTCATCTGGTTGAAATGTGTGACTTGGTCCTATGTATATTCTATCCTGATTGTAATTGTTGATCATTAAAAAACCAGTTGTAAATATGTGAAGTACATTATTGTACCTTATTGAGTTTAAATTTGATTAATGCATTGAGTAACATGATGGAATGTAACATTATTTTATTGCTAGCTTTAAACCGATGCACATGTTGTTGTGTAGGTATAACTAAGAATAAGATTATTTGACTTTATTGTTTTGTTAGATTATGAACACTATTTACTTGATGTATTTCCATTTAAGACAAACTTGTACAAATTTCTCTTTCTTGTATATGATTGTGTGAAATCAAATTGTAAATGTTACCTAAATTTGGATAATTATATTTGAAACTCTTAAATGTATGCTCAATAGTTCACCTTATTATCATTTACCTGAAAGGCATATATTTATGCTTAAATTAACAATGAGAAGTTACTGTAGTTATGTCTTAATAAATTGTTTAATCCTAAGAACTCAACTTTTAAACACAAGCATAATCTATTACATTCAAAAAGATTATAATCATACTCAGTAAACCCCTGAGTAAAAATGAACTATTGAGATTTCAAGGCATTCTACTATCTTGCTTTGTATCTAAAAGATAAGAGAAACTTGTGGTATTTCTCTTCAATATCATTTTTTGTTTGAATGTATTGATGTAGGTCCAAATTGTAATAGATGTCAGTTAACCTTAACGTGGTTGTTTGCAATTGTGAAAACATTGAGATATGATTCGTATCATGCTTAAAATATTACCTTAGAACAAGTGTTTTCACAATTTAGCCTTGATGACATCTTGGAGATTGGGCCATTTAGGCGTTAATTTTGTATGTGTTGTAGACCCCTATGGTGAATCTTTCAATTAAATATTGTTGAGTTGAGTGAATAAATCCATGTCTATTACATGAAGCACACTAATAGTTATATCGTCCTCTAGGATCGATTGTTTGATGTTTAGCCAATTGCAGTTAATTTTATAAGTTTCATTGCAAATTAACATTATGAGTTTTTTGTTTGAAAAATCAAACCAAATCAGTTCAGAAATGAAGTCAAATTAATATCCAAACTTGAGACTTTATGAAATGAAAACATGTAAGGTCTAGCTTTATCATACGAGATTTATAATTTACAACCATTATTTTTATATCTCGTTCATATGTATTTTGGTGGGTCCTTATCCACAACATGTTTATTTTTTGCACCTGTGTTCCTTTTCATCTTATAGAGTTGTTTCAAAATTATCTTTCCAAAAATAGTTAGAGAAGCCATTGAGTAAAACTAGAAGTTGATAGTGACTAGTTTTACCCTTAAATTTGTACATGGACTTTGAATTATCTTTCCAAATGTTTTTACTATTTTAAATACCTCAATTCTGAACCTAGTTTATTCAGAAAATGGCTGGGCAGATGTGTTTTTCTGCATTGAAACCTGTTTAAAATGCTTGGTTAATTTAAAATTTTATACTTTAGGAATTGTTTTTGTGGGTTCTTAGTGGTAGCTTATAGTTATTAGAATTTGGGAGAAAAGTCAAAATTAATTATTTTCTAATTGGGATATTTTATCCATCACCATTTGATAAGTGATTTAATGAAATTGTGACTTCATTGCGAGGTGAGCAAGTCAAGCTTGGTTTAATCATATTTTGGTAATTCTACCTTGACATGAATAGTTTTCCTTGTCTAGCATATTCATGGGTGGTACAATGATTGGATTAGAGGATGGGCAAATTTGGAGCTTGGTAGATTAAGTAGCATTAACATGCTTGCAAGTGTGTTTTGTGGAAATCACCGTGTTAACATATCATTGACAAATCATGATTCATTTCATTAGAGACATGCTCTTGTGTTTGTTTCATTTCAAAACTATGGTTTGATAACCCTTGAGTAGTGAAGTCAAGTGTAGCCTTGTACACCACTTATGGTGTAGTCAACATAGCTTCACTGCAACTAGCTTGTTGTACTCCTTTATGTACCTTATATTCTAAGATTGAAGGTGAGCATATTTGTTGTATGCTTCACAAATTGAGTGTGCTTGTGTACCTCAAATTTCCATATGCTAGTGGACGTGAACTTGTAATATATGTGTAATCTATGTGCACATTAGTGTGGTTGTGTTAAATGATTGGAGTGTTTAGTTGTGTGTGTTTTGAGTGGTGTGGAATTAGTGTTGCACAAAAAATAAAATAAAATAAAATGATATCATTTTTATGGGTTTTATTTAGGTGAAATTTTTGACGTTACATTGTGCAAGTTATAATAGACTATATTCTTCTAAGTGCTCATAAAGATAAGTAACGTAATGGATATAGTGAGGATTATGTAATTCAATATATACCTTTTTAAGTGGATAAGTATACTTAAGAGTTCATGATCATGATAATGTTCCATAGCTAAATACCTCCATAGTTAATTTATCAAATCCACTAAGAATTACACACAAGAAATGGAAAACATTATGCATATATATGATCAAATATTTATATCTCAACAAGGAGAGTTACAAACAATATATCCTAAGCTTATTGATTGTGTTAAATCATATAAGATTCCTTAGCTTTAATATATTTTCCAATGACAAAGCTATTCAATAATATTTTGGAAGTAATGCGGATTTATTAATATATCATCATACGAATAATTTCCATTTTACATTAAGCGATGATTCTTATTTGGGAAACATGAGCCCTAACATAGTGCTAACAAAATTACATTTGATGGTTTGGGTGCCTTACTTAAGGAATCTTATGCAGAGGATAAATTAAAATTATTAATGAATAAAAAATTGATGTTAATATTAACACCAGTGACATACACAATATTTTAAAGTTAGGTGTATCATTAACTTGTAAAGAGAAAATTGTCCATATAAAGTTATTAAAAGGATATCAAGATAGTTTTGCATGGTCATATACCGATACACAAGGTATATCTACATATATATTAGTGCATAATTTAGTTGTGAATCTTGATGCCAAATATGTGAAGCAAAAGATTAGGAAAATGCATCATAAAGTGGATATATTTGTTAAAAGAATAAATCCAAATGTTAATTGACGCTGGTTTTAGAGGACCTATTGATTATTACAATTAGATTTATAACATTGTTTAAGTTGGTAAACCAAATAGGGGAATTAGTATTCACACTAATTTTTGAGATATAAATAAACTATGCCACAAGGATGATTTCCCACTACCCAATATTGATTTGATTGTTGATTATGTAGTTGAGCATGAGATGCTCTATTTTACGGATGGGTTTTTTAGTTAAAATCAAATGAAGATCATATTATAATAAATAAATTGGTGGTTGATTCACTATAGTAATAAAATTATAAGTGAGTAAAATACTCATGAAGAATCCTAATAGTTAAGTATTATGGGATAGTATAATCTTGTAAGATTTCCTAGTTGTTTTGAGTTGTTTTCTCACATACCTATACTTAGATTGGAGGATAGTTGATATGATAGTCTCCCTATCTTACAAGGGCTAATATTATAATGTATTATGTATAAATTTTCATCCAATTTAATAAAATGGTTAATGCTTGGGTTTGCATTATTGCTTATTTTTTCGTATTAGAGCAAGTTTGATTAAGTAGGAAGAGAAGAATAAAAGAGATATTGAGGCGAGCCTCAAGCACTCTGTGCAAGCTTCAAACAACATGTTATTATTTTATTAATTTCATTTTATTTTATCTCATTTCATTTCATTTTGTATGAGATAATTTTATTTTATTTCATTTTCAGTATACACACACACACACACACACACACACACATATACATACATACATACACACACACACACACACACACACACACACACACACACACACACACACACACACACACACACACACACACACACACACACACACACACACACACACACACACACACACACACACACACACACATATATACATATATATATACATATACATACATATATATATACATATATATATATACATATATATACATACATACACACACACACACTTTTTCACAAAGAAAAATATCAATGTATTTTATTCAAAAAATATTGGTGAAAAGATATAGCTGGAATGCTAAATCTCAATAGAGGATAGCAAAGAATGCATGCCAAGAGGTGAATACCAAGATACCCAATGAGCTGTCACAGTGCAAAAACAAGAATTATCAAATGCTCAGGGAATAATACTCAACTGGAGAGGACACCTGAGAGGTAGGAAATAAGAAAATGCAGGAGCATAGTGCCACAAAGGCAAAAATTAGAAGAATAACATCGGTCCATGGTTAGTTCCCTCAGGGATGTGGATCCATTGATATTTATCTCGATAAGAACCTTCCACTATGCCAAAGAACATGCCTTCTTCACAAGGCCATCTGCCTCCTTATTGAATTCCATGTATATATGTGAAATGGATAAACACTATAGGAGAGACACCATGTCTTGAGCCCTGTGAAAGAGATGTGTTAATGTCCATTGATTATAGATAGTATCACTATTTAGCTAGTCACATACCAATTTTGATTCAAATAATGTGGACAAAGAGGTAAGTTCCCAATCTAAACCAATATTGAGAGTAGTGACCATTGTAAATAACTCTACAATGTTATTTGTGTGTGGTCCCATTCCATGTTAAAAGGTGATAGTTTTGTTTCCAAAAAACAAGATATCTCCAGCTATGTTGTTACCTAGATTACCTCTAGAAGTGCCATCGATGTAGTAGTAAGGAGAGGTATAGCCGATATGGGGTGGACATAGAGTGCATGGTATTTTTGGGGCAAGGGATTTCATGGGAGGAAAGGTATGCTTAAATATATAAATAATGGAAAGTATAGAGGGCTCTTTTCCATCAAAGATAGCAAAATTTTGGGTGAGCCAAAGACTCCAGGTTAGAATGAGTGGGAAACATTTTTTTGTTTCAAATAACCCACTAAAAGTGTTCCAATTGGACCAAACATCCTCTAGTGATACACTAGTCCATTTTGGAGATAAATATTCAGAATTTGCATTGTCCCAAACTTCCTTTATAAAACTGTAGTGAATGAAGATGTGGTCAATGGATTCACCCCTATCCTTGCATAAGAAATAATTATTTGGCCTCGTCCATCCTCTCCACAATAGGTTATCCCAAGTGAGTAGTTTGTTTTTAAAACCCAACCATAAATGTAATCTCTTGGCTCTATTGGCTCTAAAATGATGCAATATGTTGGGAAATTTTTAGAAAAACACTGATTCATAACTCAATGACATTATTGACTTGGGTGGATACCTTGTGTTAGGCAAAAAATAGGGATGATAGATAATATTAGGTCAGTTTAGGATAAAAGACTTTAAAGGCACAAGATGAGCCACTAGATGTACAATGGTGGTGGAAAGGCATATGGAAGACACAAACATATGATCCAATATTAGTGTGTATCTCTAACTTTACTCCTCTCTTTAGTGGATAAAAGTAGTATAAGTAATGGCTTTTGAATAATATTACTCTTCTTCTCCATGCATTAGGGTTTTACCTATACATAACTTAATTAGGATTCTCTTATGCATGTTTACTTTCATTTGTTTACCTAACCCCCTCTTTGTGACACAAGATTTGGTCAGCACTAGATTAGATTTTTTTGCTTTACTTATTATTATAGTGAGTATGAAAACATAGGACTTAGGGTTATTGTGTAGTTTTGCTTAATTGGAGGATTTGGAACCCTCCCTAGTGATCTTATTGAAATAAAATATCTCCTAATTGGGTCTAACAGATCCATATTAGTCATGTTCATGATTATCTAATGTATCTCCAATTGAAAGTGTAAGTAGGATCTATCTTCTTCGCGTTAGGTTTGCTTTATGGATTTGATACATTTATGACATGAATCTAACCCTTGTAAATTTTTTTTCACTCTTTTCATTTCTATTATTTTATTATTTTTCTATATTTTTTATACTAGGTCGATCAGGATGGTATAATTTATAATTTCTATGCACATGTTTAACACACAATCACATCAAAATAACTATGTTCTTTCTATGTAGGTCTTTATCAAATACAAGTTACTATATTGAAGAGATTGACACAATACTCTTATTCATTTTCAAATAGCAAACTATTTTTAACATGTTAACTTAGTCTCTCATTTAGCTCTAAAATAACAAATTAAGTCATTTAGGTCAACTTAGTATCATAGTTAGCTTCCAAATAAAAAACCAGGTCAACTAGGTTGGTATAATCATCTTAAATAGACTTCAACAAATAGGAAATTATAGATATAGGTTGATTGAGTTGACATAGTTGGTAGAAATTGAAAGCAACATTCAAGGCACTTCAACAAAAATTTCACAGTCCTCAACATCTTCCAACCTACCAAGGTTCCTTTATTTTTCTCTCTTTCAATTCAATTCTTCCTTACAATTTTGTTTTACAAAGTTTGTAGTCTTCAAAACTAAAATCATAAAGCAAACTAGGTCAACTTGGTCGACCTAGTTCTATAATCTATTTAAAAGACTAGGTTGATTTGGTCGATTTAGTTCTTAAAGACTCTTGCTTTTGCAGTACAATAACAACCTTGTCAACTATGTTTTGTAGTGTTTGCATATACTATCATCTGAATTGACTCTTTACTATGCTTAAAGTGGGAATTAACAATTATATACTAGTAATTACTTCATACTTTCATTTTCAGGTGTTTGCATGCTTAGAGTAGATCACATAGTCTAATTAGGTGGTTTTCCAATATACCATTTATTTGCACTATTTTTTTATTTCACACACTATCCAATTACATAATTTCAAAATTCATTTAAACATTTATCTACCTAAGGCCTACCTACTTGTATTTCATCACTAATGGAAAAGCTGACTTGATTTTTTGGTCAAGTATAAACACGTGGTTAATGGTATATATTGGCAAAGCACCCAATACCCTTATCATTGCAAGATTGTGAAGTGAGAGGGTAGGCTCCAATACCAAGATGGTACCATTGCCAACACATATCCCTTTTAGTCTAAATGTCCTGAAACCATCCATATAATTGCTTTATAGTTCTCTACTTTCAACCAACTTCTCTATCACACTTAAAATAATACTTTGTTATAATTTAACAACATTTAGGATGACCACTTAGCTAGCATTTGATTTTCAATTGATTGTTTGCTCTTTACTCATTGTATGTTGTATTGCAAAAACTTGCATTGGCCAATATTGGTGCAAGGTTTTATGTTGTGTGCTTTAATTGAATCATTCTCATTGACCCAATTAATTGTGTGTTTGCTTTATTTTTTTGATTTAAAGTATATTGCAAAATCCTTTTTTGTTTTCAGTACGCTATCATTCTGTTTGACATATTCTCTTACAAACTATTTTTTTTCCTTTCTACCTATAGTACTAAATCAATCTGATTGACTATGTATCCCTTTTACTGTTCAAGTTACAATAGTAGGTCAACCTAGTTGACCCTATATCCTTATTAGACTATTTTTTCCTACTTTGTAGTACTAGGTTGACATAGTCAATTATGTACTGTTATTGCTATCATGTCTATCCAACTCAGTTCTCTATTTCTCTTTCCTTAGGATTATATTTATTTTTCTCAAATCATCATGAAGTCCCCTATTAGAATCTTCTTGGACAACCTAAATCCATTTAGACACTGTATGGGATACTCATTTCTTCCTCTCTTTTCCTCCTAAGAGGACCCTCACTCTTGGAGTACCTCTTCCCCTCCATCTATGGATTGTACCATGGTTCAAATCATACCTAAAGATGAATTAGGTGAATCTGATCCTTTTTGTACCTATCAAGACAATCCTCATCTTCAAACTTTTCAACATAATGTGGGAGAAATTGACATGAGTCTATCCAATAATCCCATTAATAATCCACCTTCTAATAACCCTCCCCCTAATACCAATTCAGGGAGTTATACAAACACCAATCCACCAATTGATATGACTCAACTTATTGCATAGATCATAAACATAATGCAAACTTCTAAAACCTCTCAAATTATGCAATTACAATGTCATTTGATTAATATGGCTAATCAAACTCTAGTTTTCAATCTTCAAGCCAATCTAGATTTTATTCCTCCACCTCTTAGAGATGCCTCAGGAAATGTTATTCCTCAAGCTATCATAAATAACAAAATGCTTCAAAATATCCAAAATGAGCCTTTATATCCTTTCATTGATATTGGTAATATATCTCCAACTATCAAGTTTGATGTGATGAAAGACTCAACATCCTTTCTCAAAGCCTTTAGAAATATTTATAAAGAGTGGATCCAAATTAATACTTTTACCACAACTATAATTTTATTTAAAACTTTCACTAACAATGTATGGAATGGTATAACCAACTTCCCCAACATTCCATTTTGCAACTTGAGGATTTAGTCAATCTTTTAGTTAAAGAGTTTCAACATAATGATCTTCCCAAAAGTTATCTTAGCCATTTCATTAATGCTAAGCAATCTCCCACTGAATTAGCTCATGATTTTATTAAAAGTTTATTTTATTAAAAGTTGTATGTTTAAAATATTTATAACTACTTTAACTCCTCTTCAATATAAGGTTCAAACTTTTGCTTCCTAAACAATTAGTGAAGCTCTTGACCAAGCTAAATGTCAAGACTTATTCATGAAGTAATTCAAACCTAATACCAAATTCCTTAAAGGATCTTTTGAAACTTTTACTAATGTTATCACCGACAATCCTCCTCAAAACAAACTAGGAGTTGCCAAAGCCGACACTCCCCCATCTTCTTACATACCACTAACTATGTAACAAATGAAACAATTCTTACCACCCTCTAAACCCTTTACTTATCCTAATAATCCTCCTAAATGGTATGAACCTAACCAATTTTATTGGTTCTATGTTGACATTGGTCACTCTTGTGAAACTTGTAGAGGGTTTACTAATTTTTCTATCTCCTAAATGCTTGGTGATTCATTTAATCAAGAAGCCACGATCAACGTTCTTCATCAAATGTATAACACTACTTCTCAAAAATGACAAGTTTCCAAAGCTTCTACCTCTAATAACCAAAAATCTTTTTCCACAACTAATAATCAAAAAACTACCAAGGATGTTTATATTATTGATGCCAATTATGACCAATATTACAACAATTCTCAATATGTTAACACAATTAAGGTCAATTATCATCACAAACCAGCTCACAAAGATCCTATCACAAAACCTAAGAAACCATCTTTGGAAGAACAACTTCTCAAAGATACTACAACCACTCATTTAGCTTTGGAAGCTCCTGATGAACCACCTCCTTCTGAACCCCCAATAACTTTTATTCCTTCAAAATCTACCCTGCCTTCCAAAAATCGCACTGGTTCTTCTTCTAAATCCCATTGGAACTTTCTAGAAGAACTTAAATCCATGCCTTGAAAGATTCCCCTTATCATCACAAATTCCTTATGCAATAATTATAAGAAATTGAAAATCCATCTCTTATAGATGAAGAACCATCTTATATTGAACCTCAACCTACCAATGTGCATACCATTGAAACCATGTGTCCTTCTAAACCATCTATTGAATTTATTGAAGAAGACATTATTAATGATAAAATTCTTTTTCATGTTGATGATCCACCATTATTCATTAAAACAGCCATGAATGCTACCCTTATCTGTAAATTTTTAGTTGATGAAGGATATAGTATTAATGTGACATCTTTTTGGTACATCCAACAACTTAGCTATAATAAGGATCATATCAAGTAAACTTGCCTTACCTATCGTGGATTTGATAAAACTAATTAAAATCCACTTGGTTGTATTTGGATTCCCTTAACAATCAGACCTAATACTGTTCAAACTAAATTTAAGGTCCCTAATTTTCCCTTATCTTATAACATAATCGTTGGTCACCCTTGGACTCATAGAATGAGGGCCATTACTTCTCCTGGTAGTCAATGCATCAAATTTTTATATAACGGCAAATGGTATAAGCATGAGGCTAATTCCAACCCTTAGAGTCTTCAACTTCCTAATCTAAAATCTCAATATTGCATCCCTACCATTCCTACCATCAATAGTGCTCTCATACCTAAGTTCATCAACATCAATCTAGACTTACAAGTCACTCTTGATGATTCGAATGAAGATGAACCTAATGACTTGCAACATAATTGAAACACTACTAAGCTACCTCTTTATATATCAGAGTGGCTTCCTCTTTTATTACCTCATGATCACACTATTCTTCTCATTGATAAGATCACTAATTTTCCCCATCCATGCAATGCTTAAGAACCTTATTTATTAGAAGATGATTTCACCTACAATGATTATGGAGTGGCCAAATTATTTCAAGACCCTCTAATCATTTCTCCATGTAAGTTCACTAACATTGGAATTTCACCTTCTAAAACTCCCCTTGAATCTCAAGCATGTACCATTTCTCCAACCTATGATGATAAATACATCATGGCCCAAGCTTAATCTCAAGACTTGGATGTTCAACATTATCAAAAAACTTTAGCTTAAATACATGTTTTCAATTGGGATGTTCATACCATTTTCATGGATCATGAATTAAAATTTTAAATTCATGTACCTCTTGTTAATTCTCCTCTTCTTGATACTCCTTGGGTGGTAGAATATATCTTACCTTTTGAACCTCCAGAGATTCATACATCTTCTCTACCACCTGCACATCCCATCATTACATCTGATTCTTCCCCCATTAATAAACTAAAGATATACCAATCCCATATGATCCATCTATTCCTCCCACTCCCAATATTATACTAGATGCCAAGGCCATATATGCCCATAAGATACATTCAAAATATGATCGCCATGGTAATCAAATTCTCGATCTTGAAGTAGATGTTGAGTATTAAGGTCCTCTTCACACTTTACCTAGAGATGAATCTATTCTTGAATTGCTTCATGCCCAAGAACCTCAACTTCCTCGGCAACATCTCAAACTTGGTAATTTCAAAAACAAAGCCCCTTGTTTCAATAACTTCATCGCTAGCATTGACCTTAAAGCTAATCCATTTTCTTCTTTACCTAATGTACCATACCACTTTCAAGATGGAAGTGCTATGCTTATCTAAGAAACTACTCGCATTGAATATGGTACTTCATCATGCCCTCAATTTATTACCATTTCTCACAAAATTTCACCTACTAAACACAATAACTTTAGGTTATTTTTTGATAAATATTATGAGATCTTCACTTGATCATATGAGGACATGCATGGTATTGACCCTCGCATTTTGGTGTGAAATATCATCACTTATCTTGATGCCAAACTTGTGCATCAAAAGAAATGAAAATTTCCACCTGAAGTCACAAAGAAATTATCAAACTTCTTGATGTTAAATCTATCAAATCAGTGGACTAATGTAAATGGGTTTCTAATATAGTTCCTATTTGGAAAATGGTCACCATGGTTATCCACATTTGCATTAATTTCTGTAATCTTGATCTTTCTTATCCCAAGGATAATTTCCCTCTACCTTCAATAGATGCCATTGTCAATTCCATAGCTAGTTATGAAATATTATCTCTTATGGATGGTTTTTAGGTTATAACCAAATTCACATTTCCCTGAGACTAGCATAAGATAACTTTCACCAAGGAATGGGGCACCTATTGCTAGGTTAAAATGCCCTTCAGACTCAAAAATGTTGGATCTACTTACCAATGAGTGATGAATCATATCTTTCATGATATTATCCATAAAATTGTATAAACCTATGTGGATGACCTCATCACTAAGTATAATGTCATAAAAATCATTTTTATGATCTTGCCATCATCTTTGACCATCTTCTTAAATACAAAGTTAGACTAAATCCTTACAAATGTGTTTTTGGTGTCACATCTAGTAAACTATTAGGATTCTTAGTCTCACTCCATGGCATAAATGCTGATCCCCATTAATCATGCGCATCCCTCATTCCATTCCAAACATTTACACTTATCTTGATAAACTTGTGGTAATCAGATGATTTATCCTTGAAATGGCTTACTCCATCCACTCTGTCAATTCTCTTTTTAAGAAAGGTAATGCTTTAGAGTATATGGATCCTTATCAAAAAGCATTTGATAACATGAAAGAATCATTGCTTCACCCACTTACACTTCATCCCCCTTCTAATGATTGACCTTTGATCCTATATACCTCTTCCACACCCATATTAGTTGGGGCAATGCTTTCCCAATAAGATGATACTGGACAAGAATATTCCATATGCTACATCAGTCAAGGCCTCATTGATTATGTGAAATGTTACACAAAAGTCAAATGCGATTGCCTCACCATATATTTTGTGGCTAATTTTTTTTGACATTATATGCTTTATCAGAACACTTATGTTATCATTCATTCTAACCCCCTTCATCACTTCTTCTCCAAATCTTTTCTTCTTGGAGATAGAATTGGCAAGTGGATGATCCTTCTCATGGAATTTGATCTCCATATTATTACTCAAAAAGCTATCAAATGGCAAATCATTGTCGATCAACTTGTTGCAACTCCTATGCCTGCTACTAACAACCTTCAAGATAGTCTTCTCAATGACAATATTCTCTATATTGAAGGTCTTAATAAAGCTATATATTTTAAAGATTACTTCCATAACTTCATTTTTGATCTTGAAGCAAGTAATCTTAATGAATCTTTTATTCCCCCTGATACTACTAAATCAAAAGTAGTTATCGAATAACTTCTTGAAATTAATGTTGATTTACACAAAGATACTTGGACCCTTCATTTTAATGGTGCTAAATGCCTTCAAGGAGTTAGGGTAGATTGTATTCTTATGAGCCCTCTTGGAAAAATCATCCCTTTATCTTTTTGCTTAACATTTGATGTCACTAACATGACAGAGTATGAAGCTTTAATCTTAGGCATGACAGATGCTCTTGATTTAGATATCTAATATCTATATGCTTTAGGTGATTCCCAACTCATTTGTTACCAATTCAATGGCTATTATCAAGGAAAAATCAAAAATATCATTTTATATCATCAAATTGCAGCCACTCTTGTAAAGATTTCATCTCTTTCACTGTTGAGCCTATCTCTCGAGATCAATATTCTATTGTTGATTCTCTTGCTTCTTCAACATCTCTTTTTCATCCACATCAAGTTCTTACTGATCCCACTTTTCTTATCCAAATAATAAAATCTCCATCCTATATTCAACCACATGATTCACTACTCTACCACATTGAGGCTATCACCATTCGACAAAGCCCATAGTACAAAGACATCATTCAATTTATAATACATCAAACTTATTCTCCCAACGTAGACTCCTAAAAAATGATTCACTTTCACAAACAAGATTTTAAATATGTATTTTGATATAACATCCTCTACTACCATAATGCTGAATGTACCTTGCTCTACTATGTTATGTACGATGAAATTCTTTCTCTCCTTGAACAAGCACATGGGGGCATTTTTGGTGGCCACTATAGCAGACATGCTACAACACACAAATGCTTACGTATGGGATAATTTTGGCTCACTATTGAAAAGGATGCCATCAAATTTACTAAAAAGTGTAATCCTTGCTAGCTTCATGAAGATTTAATTCATTCACCTCTAGTCGAGCTTCAAACCATAAAATCTCCCTATCCATTCTCTATATTAAGAATAGATCTCATAGGCAAATTACCTCGATCTCAAGATGGGCATATCTATATAATTGAAACCACATAGTATTTCACTAAATGGGTTGAGTCTATGTCCCTTTCTAATGTCACCGGTACCACCATCTCCAAATTCATCCTTAATCAAATCATCTGCCGCTTTGGTGTCCCTCATACTACCATTTTAGACAATGGTGGTAATTTAGAAAACAAAGATGTTAAATAGCTCCATGCTAAATTTAAAATCAATCATAAATTTTCCACACCCTATCATCCACAATTTAATGGCCAAGTTGAGGCCATCAACAAAATTATTAATAAAATTCTTCAAAAGACAATCCATGAAACCCATATGGATTTGCACCTACATCTCTACCTTGCTCTTTGGGCCTATCATACTAGCATTTAATTTCCCCCTTGATAGACATGTGTGATTCTAAATTGGTTTTCCCTCCTCTATATTTTCTTTTTATTCACCTCTTAAAAACATGCTAGCATTAATTTGTTTCAATTTTATCCATCCTTTGAGCAAAACAAAGATGTTTGAGTAACTCTAGATTAAGTTTTTTACACCATGGCTCTACATTTCTAGATGTGCCTTGATTTGTTTTACCATTTTTTGTTGTTATACCACCATTTTTTGGACACTTGAGTCTATTTCTACTTTCATGTACTTTTTCCATTACTGAGTGAGGTTGGCTTGTTACTCTTCACTCATCAATGTTGTTTTCCCTTTTATGCACCTTTTTCCATTGATGATTGAGTAAGGCTTGTTACTGCTCACTCATCAATGTTGTTTTACCATTTTTGTTTACCCATCTTTGTTTAAGTAAGTATTTTTACTGCTTTTACATTGATATTTGATTACCATCTTTTTTGATATGTATTCTTGGTGTGACTTGGTGAGTTTGCCTTGAGTTCTACTTGTTTGAGTTTTTCAATCCTTAGTAGCATTGGAATTTTGGTTACTTGATTTACTCTAGGTTTTGACTTGGTCATTTGATCTAACATAGCACTTATCACCCCATCTTGCCAAATTTCCATGTATGTCCCGTCCACATAGCCCCAATTATCTTGGTTTTCCTACAGTTGTTTGTTTTTATTATTTAGTTTTGTATTCTTGGGTTTATTGAAAGTAATATCTATGCCCTCCACAATCAAAACTACAAAGAAACCAGACAATTATCCAGTAATAAATTTAAGAAAAGGTATGCATACATTTTACTTTTCAATTATTTCCCTTTTTGTCATTTACTTGCAGTTATTTTTGCTTTAAAATTCTGCAACTTTTTTTTGGCCTCAACATTGTGTGTTACTATGTTCTCTCTCGAAATACCATCCCCTATTGAACCTGAGTGACACATGATGATATTTTATTGGGACATATGTATACACATAATATTTTCACATTTTATCAATTATTGATGCTTCCTATCTTGTAGAAACCTGTCAAGTCTTAATCTCTTTGAGTGCACACCTTAAGGGGTGCATTGAAAAAGGGGTGCACTGGAAAAGGGGTGGGCAGACCATGAGTGATTCATAGGATTGTTGTCCCTTATTTTTACTTATTACCAATCCAACCAATTTCTAAAAACATTCTCCTAAGCTTTGAATCCTATTTGGCACACTCCTGGACTAGTCATTTACCACCTTCATTAGCCCTTTTTCTAACCTAAAACCTCTTTTGATAGTTTACATGACTAGGTTGACTAGGTCAAACTTATACTCTTATTGGTAGAACTTATTTAGGGTCTAGGTCAAATCTTGGTTGACTTAGCCTATGATGTAGTGAATTTTTGTCAATAACGATACTAGGCTGATTGGGTCAATCTTGTTCGCTAAAACTTTCAGAAGGGTTTTAATTTAGATATGCTAATATAAACACTATTGAACACACTATCTACTATGGGGGGGTGAATCAATAGATGAGATAAAACCTAGTTATTAAAACTATTAAACAAGATACATAATGTATATGCAAAGTAAATAATAAAAACATAGATCATACACACACATAAGAATGCTCAATACCAGATTTTTATGTGGAAACCCAAAGGAAAAAAACATGGTGAGAAAAGCTACTATTATAATCCAGCCTCATAGAAAATATGTCTCGTAGACAAACCTCAATGGTTACATTCAAGAGCACCCACTCTAAGGAAGCATGAACTTCCTAACTGAGCACCAACTCAATTTTTTTGATGGCACCAACCTATCATAGAAATGAACTATAACTTTAGAATACAAAAGAGATTCAGAATGAATCTTGTTTAGTTTCTTGTTACTAGTCTTATTTGTAACTACACCTTCACGCTGTGTGCCTTCTCATCTTATTTATCTCTATCTCTTTATGTCTAGATATCTTCTATATTGACACACCTTATTCACTTTGCCTCTTTTCACTATCTGCATATGTCCTTACTCAACAATTTTTGAGTTAACACTCTAATTATTATTGTAGCAACAATAAAAGACACTTTTGAATGTTTTGTATGTATCATATATAGATAAATGAATTTTAGGGTTTCTATCTATAAAGTGTTCACACTTCAATTGCTCTTAACTGGTTTAAGCTTCTAATCTATATTGAATGTGAGTTTTACTTCATGTCTTGATTCATTCTTGAAATGACAACATTTAAATGCCTTTACTATCTTTGGCATATGCACTCCTACTGTTCTTAACTATGTCACTTCCTCAATCAATTAGATTGATTAATCTCAAGCTCTGTGAAGAGATATCGAGTTCACCTATTCCAATTGTTTCTTTATAGATGGTTAGAAGATATTAAATGTAGGATTTTTATTTATTTCATCGTACCAAGTTCATGTTCTTTTATTTGTTGGATCTTTCCTTATGACCTCTTGACACTTGTCAAATATGAATGCACTTAGAGGGTAATCTAGCTTTGCTTCACACCATTGGATCTAATGCACCGATCAGATGTGAGACATTGATCTTATAAAGAAGCACAAATTTTTATTCTTGATTTGCCATTAATCATCAAGCTTCTTTTCTTCCCTTTTTGCATCTTGCAGCTTTCTATATCATGGGTTCACTTCTGGTCCTTTTGATTGTCCTCGATATGTTCAATCTTTACCCTTTGTATTGTGCATTAAACTTTGACATGTTGATGTGATCTTATTTTCTTTAGCATTCTTGTAATGCTCCTTGCAATGTCAATCCTTGAAGACTTGCTCATCTTTTAACCTTGATTTAATTCCTTTAGAAGGTTCCTTTATACAAATTGTTTCGGGCCTTTGTGTCTTCGAGACAATTTTCATGGACTTTTTGTTTAGGTCCATTTCATCCTAAAATGTCCTCCAATTTCTCCAAAAGAATTCATCATTGGCTTCTATTCATAAGTGTCCTTCAAAAATCTTCCAATGGTCCTCATACCCTTTAGATTCTTTGTAATCTAGTCCACATACCCTTTGCAACGTTCAAAAGATACCCTTCAGACTTTGTGAAAAGGTCCACTTGCCCTTCAAAATGTTCAAAAGATACCCTTCAGACTTTTTGAAAAGGTCCACTTACCCTTTAGAACTTTCAGACGATACCCTTCAAACTTTTTGAAAAGGTCCACTTGACCTTCAAAACTTTCAAAAGATACCCTTTAGAATTTCTAAATGTACCCTTTAAACTTTTGTTAAGGGATAATTTTTCAAAAAGGACTTGACAATTTTTATGAAAGAATTGTCCTTGCCATTTTTTTCAAAAGAATTCCTTCGAAGGAATTCTTCAAGACTATTTTAGGTTTTCCATCCTTCTTGACTTATCTCAATTACCTCTTCTAGACCCTTTCGTGTTTTTGACATTACTTGACTTATCAACTTGAGAGAAGCAATCCCTCTTCAAAACTCTAATTACTTTGTCTAGACCCTTTTAGGTTTTTACCTTTCCTTTGCTTACCAATATAAGGAAGTAATGTGCTTGCAAATCCCCAATTACCTCTTTGTTGGACCCTTTTGGGTTTTCCACAATGCTTAGTTATAAACATAAGAGAAGTAAATCTATCCTTGAAACATGATAACCTCCACTTAAACCAACTCGGGATCTTAACATTACTTTACTTTTAAAGCATATAGAAGTAAAGTCATTCCAAAATCTCAGCCAAGTAAAGTCACTTCAGAACCTTGAATAAATCCTCTAGACCACTTAAGATTTTTGACTTTGCTTTACTTAAAAACATGAAAGAAGTAAAATCGTTCCATAAACTTGACCAACTTTATTAGACCAGTTCAGATTTTTGAGACTACTTTACTTATTTTATCAGTAAGAGCACTTCACAAACCCAATTTACTCCACAAGTTTGCTCAACTCAACCTTTGACATTAATACATGATTAGTTTCAATCTCAATGACATCAATGACATCAGCCTTTGATATCAATGACAATTCCATGCTGCCTTAGATGGAAATGATAATTCTTCAGTCCTCAAACTACTTTTTGGATCATGATATCAAAACTATCAACTATCTTCTTGCTCAAATTGCCAACAATCTCCCCCTTTGTCATTGATGACAAAAAACCTTCAAGATCAAAAACATCCTCAAAATTCCCTTCTGATTCTACTTGCTTACTCTTATTATGATTTCTCCCCCTTTGACATTAATGACAAAGAGTGTTTTCTAAACCAATAAGACAAACTATTGCTTTACTGGCTTCTGAGCTGTTGTAATCCTTCGACCTATCTAGATAGGGCATTAATGAAGAAAGACTCCCCCTTGGATAATGCACACTGACCTGAACTATTCCTATGACTCTCCTAGCTTTCATATGCTTCAACTGATCCTGGATATACATTAGTTTAAAAGACCAATCAACAATAGATATATCTCTTACATTGATGAGCATAGAAATATAGATCCAACATACCTTAGTTTTCTTCTTAACATCAAATGGTAAATGATGTGTAAAGTACATAATAGATTACCTTCACTCTTAATATAAGAGTTAATAATATGCTTGCAATGCTCCCCCTAGATTTATAACTTATCACAAGAGTCTAGTGGTATGGGGTGGGAGCTACAACTCCTAACTTTTCTCTCAGATACTCAAATTTCTCCTTGAGAAGAGGCTTGGTAAATATATCTGCAATCTAATCCTTGGTTGGCACATATTCCATTGTGACCTCTTGACTTGCTACCTTTTCTCTTAAAAAATAATATTTTATGGAGATATGATTGGTTCTAAAATGCATCATTGTATTCTTGGATAGATTTATGGCACTTGAACTATCACAAAAAATAGAGATAGGTGCTTAATATTCTACCTTTATGTCCTTATGAGCTTGCTTCATCCACAAGACTTGATTATAAAAAGCAGCTATTGCGATATACTCTGCTTTAGCTATAGAGAATGTAATCAATTATTGCTTCTTGCTCAACCAAGACACAAGTATGTTACCTAGAAATAATGCACTACTACTTGTGCTTTTTTTGTCATCCACACTTCATACGCAATCAACATCAATATATGCAACGAAAGTAAGATCTTCGCTAGTTGGGTACCACAACCCATAGTCAATTGTGCTCTTGATGTACCTAAAAATTATTTTTACAACATTAACATGTGATTATTTGGGGGTTTCTTGAAATCATGTAACCATGCACATTACTTTCATGATGTCTAGTTTTGATGCTGTTAGATACATCAAGTTGTCTATCATTGATCTATACAGTGTATTATTTACATCAAGAGACTCATCTTCCTTGCTTAGCTTGTAACTAGTCATTATGGGAGTACCAACTAGTTTACTATCCTCCATTTCAAATTTATTGAACATCTCCTTTGTGTACTTAGCTTGAGATATGCATATCCCTTCATTAGTTTGTGTAATTTGAAAACTAAGAAAGAAGGAGAGTTCTCCCAGCATTGACATTTAAAATTCATTTTGCATTTGCATGGCAAATTCTTTGCACATGTTACTATCACCACCTCCAAAGATAATATCATCCACATAGACAACAATCAACTTATACTCACCTTCTAATTTAAAATATTGATTTTTATCTGCACAACCTTTTTTGAAACCTTATCATTACAGGTATTGATCCAATCATGAATACCATGCTCTAGGTGTGTATTTCAGACCATACAACACTTTCTTTAGTTTGCACACATAAGTTTCTTCTTCTGCTAACTGAAATCCTTTTGGTTGTTCAATGTACACTTCCTCTTCTAAGTTTTCATTTAGGAATGCTGACTTCATATCCATTTGATATACCTTTAATTTCTTATGAATAGAGAATGCCAAAAGCATTCTTATAGCTTCTAGTCTTGCCACAAGAGCAAATGTCTCTTCTAAATCTATGTTGGGGATCAACCAACAATGTTGATTACACTTATGAAAGTAATTAAATGTGGAATTAAACCAGATAGATAAGTAACTAGAATGATAAATAGCAAAGAATAAGAGATACAAGAAACCACCCTAAAAAATTGTATTAAACTCTTTACACAAGGAATACAATTGAAGAAACTTCTTTTTTTCCACACCTCTCTCAGATGTATAGATCTCTCTCTAGATCTCTTTCCCTCAAGAGCTCTCTCTCTCTCAAGTAAATCAACTCCAACAACCTGGAATGATTCACATATATAATTCTGTATTGTTCAACATTCTACAATACAATTAGCTAAGAAGATCTATCCTATTATATAATAATTAGGAAACATGAGCATGCAGTTACAACCAATAGTTATGCCTCTTAAACAAGGGCTCTAAAATAGTCTTACTAATAATAGAGATGTGGACTTAAGACTATCACTTAATCCTAACATGCAAACACTCTATTCTGTCCACAGAAATAGCTTTCTAGATGCACAGGGAACCAACGTCAGTTCCTACTTGTTTGCCTGTGACCGACGTCAGCTGATCCCTATCGACGCCGACATCTCCTGAACTGCTCCTAACCGACGTCGGTCACTCCTGACCGATGCTAGTGACTGTGTAAACCTACAACTTTTGCAATGCACTCCTTTGGTGAAGCTTTTAGCTCCACACCTTAACAATCTCCCAATTGGAGATAAACAGTTGCACCAGTACCTGTACAACAACATCTTCTAGCTCCTCCATCTTCAACTCAATCATGAAGACCAATAGAATTTGAATGAAGATTCAACTTCTCCTTTATAACTGGCTTGGTTAGCATATCAGCAGGATTCTTATCTGTATGGATCTTCTCCAGCTTCAACTCATCATCCTCCAATACCTTTCTTATGAAGTGGTACCTAAGCTGTATATGATTTGTTCTTGAATGAAAGGCTAAATTCTTAGCCAAATGAATTGCACTCTGACTATCACTGTATAATCTACAACTCTCTTGCTCCTTTCCTAGCTCTTCCATGAACCGTGTCATCCATATCATCTCTTTGCTAGCCTCTGTGACTGCAATATACTCTACTTCTGTAGTTGACAAGGTGACAACCTTCTACAACTTTGATATCTAGTTAACCGCTATTCCACCAATAGTGAAAACATATCTTGTGGTGCTCCTCTTGCCATCCAAATCACCTACCATATCTGAATCTACATAACCATGTAGAGAAGTATCTGAACCTCCATAGCATAAATGCCTACTGCTGGTTCCTCTCAGATATCTAAGGATCCACTGAACTGCTTTCCAATGCTCCTTCCCTGGATTGGCCATATACTTACTTACAACTCCCACTGCTTGGGCAATATCCGGTCTAGTACACACCATTGCATACATTAAACTCCCTACTACGAAAGAATATGGACTCTACTCATGTAATCTACCTCATCATGTGAATTAGGACATTGTTCTTTACTCAATTAAAAATGTCCAACCAAAGGTGTGCTTACTAGTTTTGCATCCTGCATATTGAACCGTTTCAACACCTTGTTCACATAATCCTCTTGAGACAAAATCAACCTATGATTTTTCCTATCTCTCTTAATACTCATGCCAAGGATTTTATTTGCTACTCCCAAATCCTTCATGGCAAATATTTGAGCTAATTTCACCTTAAGCTCAGAGATATCCTGCATGTGTGATCCTGCAAACAACATATCATCTACATACAACAATAGAATAATATATCTACCATTATCCAATCTCTTAAAATACACACAATGGTCAGATTGACACCTACTGTAGCCATGCTTAGTCATAAACCTGTCAAATCTTAGATACCACTGTCTAGGAGTTTGCTTGAGGCCATACAAGCTTTTCTTCAATCTGCACACTAGCTTCTCCTTACCTTTGACCTCAAATCCTTCCAGCTGATCCATATATATTTCTTCATCCAAATCTCTATGAAAAAACACTATTTTAACATCAAGCTTCTCAAGATGCAAATCCTCAATAGCAACTAAAGACAATACAGTCCATATAGAAGTCATTTTAACAACAGGAGAAAAAATCTCACAAAAATCAATACCTAGTTTCTGTGCAAATCTTTTCACTTCCAACCTAGCCTTATATCTCATCTTTCCATTCTCACCTTCTTTCAACCTGTAGGTCCATCTATTCTTTAGTGTCCTCTTACCAGCTGGCAACTCAACCAAATCCCATGTTTGTTTCTCTTTCAAGGACTCCATTTCCTTAACCATGCCATGCTCCCACTGATTCTTGGATTCTACCTGTATTGCTTCTTCAAAACTCTCTGGTTCTCCACCATCAGTTAGCAATAAATAGAATAATGAAGGGGAATATCGAATTGGAGGTTTACTTACCCTTTCTGACCTCCTAATGGGCATCTAAGACTCATTCACAACACGCTGTCTTCCCAAATTCTCTGATAGTGACCGACCTTGGTCACCTCCAAGTCTATAACTGGCTGACATCGATTCTTCCTGACCAATGTCAATTCCTTCCTGGCTGACATCATTCACTGTATGATCGACATCGATTTTTTTTTTATTGACGTCTGTTCCTGCTTGGCCGACATCGGTCTCTATGTTTTCCTTTCTGTGATTAATTTTTCTCACGAGCTCATTTTGGACCGTCACCTCGTCTAATTCTCCATTGCTCTGCTCAGATTGATTTAGCTTCTTGAGCTGATCACTATACATCACTTTTTCATTGAAAACAACATCATGGCTCCTAATTATCTTGTTAGTTCCTAGATTCTAAAACCTAAATCTGAAATCATCAGAGCCATAGCCAATAAATGTGCACCTCATAGACTTAGCATCCAGCTTCTTTCTATTTTCCTTATCAACGTGCACAAATGATTCACAACCAAAAACTTTGAGAAAAGAGAGATATACCTTTTTACCTATCCATGCCTCTTCTGGAATTCCACCATCCAGAGCTATAGAGGGTCCTCTATTAATCAGGTACACTGTAGTATCAACAGCTTCTGCCCAAAACTCTAAGGGCAAACCAGCATGCAATCTCGTACATCTTGCACGCTCCATGATTATTCTGTTCATCCTTTCAGCAACTCCATTTTGCTGAGGTGTCCTTTGAACCATCCTTTGCCTACAGATTCCATGCATATAACAATACCAGTTGAACTTATAGCTGCAAAACTCACCACCATTGTCAGATCTCAGGCACTTCAATCTCTTGCCTGTTTCATTCTCAACCATAGCTTTCCAAATCTTAAAATTCTCAAATACATCAGATTTATTATTAATACAATAGACCCATGCCTTTCTTGTAGCATCATATATGAACGAAACATAATACTATGATCCTCCAATAGAAGCAACCTGAGCCGGTCCCCACACGTTTGTGTGAACAAGCTGCAACTTATGCTTCTTCTTTGTTGACCCAGTCTTGAGAAAACTCACTCTCTTCTATTTTTCAAAAACACAGTGCTCACAAAAATCTAGATCTATGCTTTTCAAATCTGAAAGCTTACCTTTTGACTTAAAAATTGACATTCCCTTCTCACTCATGTGGCTAAGCCTTGAGTGCCACAATTTTGCATCCACATTTGAAGTAGATAATACAGAAGGAGAATTGTTAGTAACATAATTACATAAATAGAGAGTACCTAATCTCTTACCTCTAGCCATTACAAGTGCACCCTTGGTCACCTTCCAAGATTCAGCTATGAGAGTTACTTTACAACCCTCATCCCCTAACTTTCTTGCAGAAATCAAATTCCTCTTCAAGCTAGGAACATGCATAACATCTCTCAACACCCATGTGTTTCCATTCTGCATTTTCAGCTGCACTTTTCCTTTGCCAATAATTTTACAAGGCTCATCATCCCCTAAATACACTATTCCAAAATCTCCATGGATATAGTCACTAAAATATTCTCTATTAGGGGTAGCATGAAAAGATGCACCAGAATCTAACACCCAAGATTCTATATTATTATGCAAAGAGAATATTAAATCATCTTGTGCAATACCTACAACCTTTGCTTCTTCTTTTCCTTCGTGTTGATTATTCTCCTTAGGCTTTGACCAACAATCTCTACTTATGTGCCCAATCTTTCCACAATTCTAGCATTGTGGCTTCCTGCCATTTCTGGATTTGGATCTACCTCTCACCTTTGACTTAGACCTTGATCTCCCTTTCTTGCTCTTCTCTTTTTGCCTTCCCCTGCTCTCAAAACTTAAAGCATTCCTTGATGTTTCCTCTGTGCTTTTCCTGCAAATTTCTTCATTCAAGATTACACTAACAAGATCCTCTACTTTTAAAATATTTGAAGCAGATGCAGTATTACTAACTACCATTACTAAGCTATGCCAGCTTTCAGGCAAAAAACATAATATTAAAAGAGCTTTAATTTCATCATCAAACACTATTTTGACTGAACTTAATTGATTTAAAATTCCATGGAAATCATTCAGATGATTAGATACAGATCCACCTTCCTACATATGCAAATTAAATAACTGCTTCATAAGATATACCTTATTAGAAGCTAAGGGTTTTTCATATAAATTTGCTAAAGTAGTCATTAACTCTACCGTTGTCTTTGCCTGTGATAAATTAGATATCATAGTAGATGCCAGACTCAGTCTTATAGACCCCAAAGCCTTTCTACCAAGAACTTCCCATTCTTCATCATCCATGTCTATGGGTTTCTTTGCAATCCCACCTAATGGTAAGTATAGATATTTTTGATACAGATAATCCTCTATTTGCATTCTCCAATGTTGATAATTTTTGCCATTGAACTTCTCCATTCTCAGTTTACTTTCTTCTACCATTGCTTCTCCCACTCAAACAGAAATCCCTGCAGAAACCCCTATGAGTACCCTGTAATCAATACACACTAACCAGATCTAAAACACCTATTAGTCAATTTGAGCTCTGATACCAGTTGTTGGGGATCAACCAACAATGTTGATTACTTATGAAAGCAATTAAATGCGGAATTAAACCAGATAAATAAGTAACTAGAATGATAAATAGCAAAGAACAAGAGATACAAGAAACCACCCTAAAAACTTGTATTAAACTCTTTACAGAAGGAATACAATTGAAGAAACTTCTTTTTTTTCACACCTTTCTCAGATGTACAGATCTCTCTCTAGATCTCTTTCTCTCAAGAGCTCTCTCCCTCAAGTACAATCAACTCCAACAACCTAGAATGATTCACATATACAATTCTGTACTATTCAACATTCTACAATACAATTAGCTAAGAAGATCTATCCTATTATATAATAATTAGGAAACATGAACATGCAGTTACAACTAATAGTTATGCCTCTTAAACAAGGGCTCTAAAATAGTCTTACTAATAATAGAGATGCAGACTTAAGACTATCACTTAATCCTAACATGCAAACACTCTGTTCTATCCATGTAAATAGCTTTCTGGATGCACAGGTAACCGACATCGGTTCCTACCTATTTGCCTGTGATCGACGTCGACCGATCCCTGCCGATGCCGGCATCTCTTGAACTGCTCCTGACCGACATCGGTTGCTCTTGACCAATGCCGGTGACTGTGTAAGCCTGCAACTTTTTCAATGTGCTCCTTTGGTGAAGCTTTTAGCTCCACACCTTAACAATCTATGCATTCTACTTGTGCATATTCTTTGCACACCAGTCTATCTTTATTTCTTATGGCTGCTCCATCTTCATTGAGTTTGTTTCTATAAACCCACTTAGTTCCTATACATTCTTGTTCGAGGTTCTAGGAACTAATTCCCAAGTTTTATTCTTTTTAATTTGGTTGAGTTCTTCTTCCATGGCTGTTAGTCAATTTTCATATTTGTTGGCTTCATTGAAAGTCTTAGGCTCAATTTTTGAAAGTAGAGCAAATTTTACTTGCTCTTTATTTATTACAGCTCTTATCCTAGTCTGAACACCCTCATCTTTGTTGCTAATTATTTGCTCCTTGGGATGTTCTTTTTGAACAAACTTTATAGGTGCCCTTTAACTATTTTCTTCCTCCTCTTCACTATCTTCTACTTCATTTTTTGCTCCTTTTGATTCTTCAATTCTGATCTCCTTATTTGGCTCAACTTGTTTGAATCCTTCTTGTACTTTGACTTTGATGTTTTCAACTATTTTATGTAGTTGTATGTTGTAACACACATAGGCTTTGCTGTGAGTGGAGTATCCAAAAAAAATTCTTTCATCACATCTTGACTCTAAACTTCCAAGTTTGGCCTCTTTTCTTCTAATGTAGCACTTGCTTCCAAACACTCTGAAATACTTTACAGATGCAGGTTTTCCAAACCATAGTTTATATGTGGTTTTATCACTCTTTACCCTAAGTTGAACTCTATTTAGGATATATACTATTGTTTGAACTACCTCTTTCCAATATCCATCAAGAAGTTTTGCCTTTTTTAGCATTGTTCTAGCCATCTTCTTCACAGTTCTATTTTTTCTTTCTATAACCTCATTTTTATGTGAAGTTTGTGCAACAAAGTATTGTCTCTTAATCCCATGCTTCTCATAATATTCTATAAACTCGTTGGAGGTGACTTCTCCACCTTTCTCTAATCTTAAACATTTGATTTTTCTTCCCATTTCATTTTCAACCATGGCCCTAAAGATCTTAAATCTCAAAATATTTTGATTTATCTTTCAAAAAATTATCCATGTCATCTTTGAGAAGTCATCTACAAACAACATAAAGTAGTATACACCTTTGGATCCTTTTGTCTGCTTTCCTAGTCAACATGCTTTACATGTGATGTTTGCAGGTTTGATTATTTTGGGCATATGTCTAACACACTTGTTAGAGCTTAATTTGACTATATTGTCAAAGTTGACATGACCCATTCTTTTATGCCATAACCAACTCTCATCAACTTTTTCCATGAGGTAACTTGCATCATTTTCTTCAATCAAGTTGTATATGTTACTTTCGATTCTTCTTTCTTGTGCAATGATTTTTTAAACTCTTTTCAATTTACAACCTTCATCATTAAATATGAATTTATAACCATTATCACACATTTGACTTACACTTAAAAGATTATGTTTAAGTCCTTTTACATACAAGATGTCATGTGTAGAAAGCTTTCCATCTATGTGCAAGGTTCCTTTACCTTTGATTCTGACCGTAGTTATCTCTCAGATTGATAGTCCCTTCCTTAAATCTGCTTAAATTGGTGAGTTTGCTCTTGCCCCAATCATATGCTTTGAGCAATTGTTGTTTATGACTCATAAGTTTTGCTTTTTGGCATGGAGTGTTGTTTGAGAAATTAGGGATTGATCTTTCATTTTCCACATCTTTTTAGGTCTCTCATCTGCCTTTTTCCTTTCTTTAAGAATGGCTTTTGAAACTCTTCTCATTTAAATACCTACCTTTGCCTAAAATACAATTTCTTGTCATTACACTGTTAACTCTACAATACTAAGCTATACGTCCAAAATTATTATAATTGTAACATATTAAATTTGAATTAATCAAAGGAGAAAATGAATTTCTACTAGTAAAATTAAATATTTTTTAAAGAAAAACACTACAATCAATAGCCCTATGACTGAACTGATTACAACTAAAACAATAACCATAAAAGGAAGGAAAGTACCTGGTCATAAAACTATTTGGTACAATATACCAAAAACTTTTACCTTCTACTTTTTCAGGTCTGTCACTTTGATTTATCCTTTTACATCTTTCCTTGGATTAGTCTATATGTTCTTTTTGATCTTTGCCTTCTTTGTTTCTCTACTGATCTTCTTTTTCATAGATTTTTATTCTCCTCCTTTATTAAAGTTATCATACAAGTTCATAGATGTACAAGCTGAGGATCTTTTTTCTTTATCGTATCCAAGACCTGACTTTGCATTTGAAAGCTTTTGCATACTAATCAATTCACTAAGAACTTCTAATCTTTTTGTCAGTGTTAAGCTTTTGTTTAGTTGGTTTATTGCCTTCTCAAGTTCATTCCTCAAGGATACTACTTCTGCTTCAAGTCTCATGCATTCATTGGATTTTGACTAGAGATCCATCTTGACAACTTCTATTATTCTGTTAGCTTCTTCAACTTGAGTTTTTAACATCACAATCATTTGATTAGCCTTTTCAAGCTTCTTCTCATGCTTCCTCTCCATTGAGTTTTCTTTTCTCAGATTTTTAATTTCTTCAAGAGCACACACAAGTTCACTTTCGAGATCAATCCCACCTTCTTGTCAATCATCCCAATCTTCATCTTCATTTTGTTCTTGATTTAAGGAGGTGAATTCTTCTACCATAAATAGGAACTCATCTCCCTTAGCTAGAAAGGCATAGTCATGCTCATCATCAGAGCTATCACTATTAATCTCTCCCACTAAGTCACTATCTTCTTTTATATATAACCCCTTTTTGTTCTTGAAGAAGTTTTTCCTCATAGCATAATGCAGTTTCACCTTTTTGATATTTTTTAATTGCTTGACAAATTTCCTTCTTATTATATGGACATTTTTTAGCGAAGTGTCCTACCTTGCCATAGTTAAAACACTTGAACACAAGTTTTATTTTATACTTACCTGATCCTCTCTTGAGTTTTCTAACAAAATTTACTTCTTCACCATCGGTCTCCTCAGAATTGAACACAAAGGTTTTTTTTATAGACTTTACTACTTTGAAGGCTGCTTCTCTCTTGACCATGTCTGTCTCTCCCATCCTCATTTTGTAGGCTGTAAATGTTCCATGTAGGTCATCTACAGTAAACTTATCCAAATCTCTCTCTTCTTTAATAACCAAAATTTTAGAGTCATATCTTGATGGAAGGGATCTTAGAACCTTCTTGACAATAGTCGATTCTTCTATTGTTTCTCCAAGTCCTCTTATGACATTGATTATTTCATCTACCCTAAGGAGGTAGTCAACAATTTTCTCTTCTTCATTCATCATCAGACTTTCAAACTATCTTTTGTGCATTTTCAACTTGGCTTGTTTCACTTTGATATCTCCTTCATAGATACTTTTTAACTTATTCCAAATATCTTTTTCACTCTGACAATGCATAACTTTGACAAACTCAAAGTTTGACAACCCAAAAAGAATAGCATTATTTTCTTTGACATTGTTCTCATAAGCCTTTTTGGGTCCCTAATAAATAGGAGTTATAACAAGAGCTGTATAACCATTTACCACTGACATCCATACATCAAACCTTACAGAAGATAAGTATGCTTCCATTCTTTTGCTTCAAAAAGCATAGTTAGACCCATCAAATGGAATAGCCTTATTTGATGAGGATCCTTCTTAGAAGGCAATTGTGTTCACTAACCATGATCTACCTAAGTCGATTAAGCTTCTCCTAAGGAACTTGCACTCTGATACCAATTATTGAATACACTATCTACTGAGAGGGGGGTGAATCAATAAATGAGCTAAACCCGAGTTCTTAAAACTTTTAAACAAGATACATAATATATATGGAAAGTAAAGAACAAAAATAGAGATCATACACATATAAGAATGCTCAACACTAGATTTTTACGTGGAAACTCAAAGGGAAAAACTATAGTGAGAAAAACTGCTAGAAGCTATTGTTCTAATCCAGCCTCATAAAAAAGATGTCTCATAGATAAACCTTACTAGTTACATTCAAAATAACCCACTCTAAGGAAGCATGAACTTCCTAACTAAGCACCAACCCAATTTTTCTAGTGGCACCAATCTATCAAAGAAATGAAGCTACAACTTTAGATTACAAAAGAGATTTAGAATGAATCTTGTTCAATTTTTTGTTACTAGTCTTGTCTATAACTGCACCTTCATGTTGTGTGCCTTCTCATCTTATCTACCTCTGTCTCTTTATGTCTAGATATCTTATATATTGACACACATTATTCACTTTGCCTCTTTATGCTATCTTCATATATCCTTAATAATTTTTTAGTTAACACTCTAATTATTATTATTGCAACAACAACAAAAGACACTCTCAAATGTTCTATTCATAGTATATATAAACAAATGCATTTTAGGGTTTCTATCTGTAAAGTGTTCACACTTCAACTATTCTTAATTGGTTCAAGCTTCTGATCTACATTCAATGTGACTTTTACTTCATGTCTCAATTTGTGCTTCAAATGGCAATGTTCAAATGTCTTTACTATCTTTAGCATGTGCACTCCTACTATTTTTAACTATCACTTTCTCAATCAATTAGATTTATTAATCTTGAGCTCTGTGAAGAGATATTGAGCTCATCACCTATTCCAATTATTTCTTTATAGACAGTTAAAAGACATTAAATGTAGGCTTTTTATTTCTTTCATCATGCCAAGTTTACATTCTTTTCTTTGTTGGATCTTTCCTTATGACCTCTTGACACTTATCAAATGAACATGCACTCAGAGGGTATTTTGGATTTGCTTCACACCATTAGATCTAATGCATTGATCAGATGTGAGCTGTTGATATTTTAAAGAAACATGAATTTTAATTCTTTCTTTTCCATTAACCATCAAGCTTCTTTTCTTCCCTTTTTGCATCTCACCACTTTTTATATCATTAGTTCACTATGATCCTTTTAATTGTCCTCAATATGCTCAATCTTTACCCTTTGTATTGTGCATTAAACTTTAGCATGTTGGCGTGATCTTATTTTCTTTAGCATTCTTGTAACGTTCTTTGCAACGTCAATCCTTGAAGACTTGCTCATATTTTAACCTTGATTTAATTCCTTCAGAAGGTTCCTTTATAAAAATTATTGGGGGCCTTTATGTCTCTGAGACAATTTTCATGAACTTTTTGTCCAAGTCCATTTCATCCTAAATTGTCCTCCAATTTCTCTGAAAGAATTCATCATTGGCTTTTATTCGGAAGTGTCCTTTGGAAATCTTCCAATGGTCATCATACCCTTCAGATTCTCTGCAATATACCCTTCAAATTTTTTGCAAGTGTCCACATACTCTTTACAACATTCAAAAGATACTCTTCTGAATTTTTGAAAAGGTCAACTTTCCCTTTAGAATGTTCACAAGATACCCTTCAAATTTTTTGAAAAGGTCCACTTACCCTTCAGACTTTCTAAATGTACCCTTTGGACTTCTGTTAAGGGACAATTTTCTGAAAAGGACTTGACAATTTTTTTGAAAGAATTATCCTTGCCATTTTTTTTGAAAGTATTCCTCTGAAGGAATTCTTCAAGACTATTTCAGGGTTTCCATTATTCTTGACTTTCCCTGATTGCCTCTTTTAGACCCTTTCAAGTTTTTGACATTACTTGACTTATCAACTTGAGAGAAATAATCCCTCTTCAAAATCCCAATTACTTCATCTAGACCCTTTCAAATTTTTACCTTTACTTTGCTTACCGACATAAGGAAGTAACGTACTTACAAATCCCTGATTACCTCTTCACTGGACCCTTTCGGGTTTTCCACAATGCTTAGCTGATAAACATAGGAGAAGTAAAGCTATCCTAGAAACTTGATAACCTCCACTTAGACCAACTTGAGATCTTAACATTACTTTACTTATAAATCATACAAAAGTAAAGTCATTCCATAATCCTGACCATGTAAAGTCAATTCAAAACCTTGAATAACTCCTCTAGACTACTTCAAGTTTTCAACTTTGCTTTACTTAAAAACATGAAAGAAGTAAAGTCATTCTATAATCCTAACTAAAGTTATTAGACCAGTTCAGAGTTTTGAGAATACTTATTTTATAAGTAAGAGCACTTCACAAACCCGATTTACTCCACAAGTCTGCTTAACTCAACCTTCGACATTAATGCATGATCATATTCAATCTCAATGACATCAATGACAATTCCATGCTGCCTTAGATGGGAATGACAATTCTTCAGTCCTCAGACTACTTTTTGGATCATGATATCAAAAAAGTAAACTATCTCCTTGCTCAAATTTCTAATAAACACATCCATTCCACCATTATTTAGAGATATCAAGAGTTTTATTCATTTATGCTTCTTTACAATCTACTCTTCTAGCATTCTATTTGAGGAGTCTTAGCTTAGGGTTTATACCTGGAAAAAAATATTGTCTTATGGAGAAGTCTTGGATGCTTTGGCATTTCTTAGTGATCCTTAAAAACCACAACAACCTCTTGTGACGCACTTTTGGTCAAGGGAGAGATTGAGTCTCGATGAGTTTGTATTCTAGGTATGTATCTCTAACTTTGCTCCTCTTTTTAGTATATAGAAGTTACATAAGTAATGGCTTTTGAATAATATTGCTCTTCTTCTCCATACATTAGGGTCTTAACTATACAGAGTTTAGTTAGGATTCTCTTATGCATGTTTACTTTCATTTGTTTACCAAACCCTCACTTTGTGTCACAAGTTTTGGTGAGCACTACATTAGAGTTTTTTTACTTTAATTGTTATTAGTATAGTGAATATGAAAACACAAGACTTAGTTAGGGTTATTGCATAGTTTTGATTAATTGGAGGCTTTAGAATCCTCCCTAGTGATCTTATTATGGTAAAATATCTTCTAATTGGGTCAAGCAGATCCATATTAATCATGTTCTCAATTATTTAATGTATCCCTAATTGGAAGTGTAAGTAGGATCTATCTTCTCTGAGCTAGGATTGATTTGTGGATCTAATGCATCTCTAATTTCATACACTGGTCGAATTACCCTATGAACTACTTGTTATGAAAGTCCACTCGGGAAGACATTTCTTTAGAATTCTTTTGGATGATTCATTTGAAACCATGATTTCTTGAATGAGAAGAAAGCTTGGCTTATGATTGAAAACTAGTCTTTTAAGGGATATTTGTTTTGAGGTAGACCTAATACCCCTAATATTAAAAGATATTATGATAATTTATCCACATGTTTGAGGGCTTCTCTACTAAGGGCCCTTTAATAGTTCTTTGTGTCCCTAGAAAGACATCTTATTTTTCCCTCATTTGTGCATGAGATAGATTAGTAGGTCATCCTTTATTGGATGTAAAGGAATGTACAGTAATAGTTTATAGACCCCCTTAAAGTTTACCCTCATCTTGCAAAAGGAGGATTTTGTTTGAGATCTCATTCTATACATTTTCCTAGGAATGGAGTTAGATCCAAAAGAGTTTGAAATAGTGTCCTACCCATGAAGGATCTATCGAAGCTCCATCCATTGTGATGATTTTTTGGAGAAGTGTTTTGTGTTGATGAAGTGAAAAGTATGGGAGGGGTGTTTAAGGGATTAACCACCTACTAGATAACACCCTGCGTAGACAAGAAATGTATAGAGTTAGAAGGGGGTATTGTGTGATCATCTATCAGAATCAATAAATCTTGTTGTTTAATTTGATAGTTATTCGATAAAATAACCTTCTCTAATACTTCATCTTGATAAGATGTTTCAAGTTAAATAGACCCTGAACCATTAGAGGTATTTGAGACCATAGTGTCATTGGTATGCTTTTTTAGCTATGTATCAAGTTGCTTTGATGAAGGTTGATAACATCTATGGACTTGACTAAGCTTCATGTTAGATGAGTGGTATAGACCATCCCCATCATACCTTCTTTATGGTTGGTCCTCATAGTTACACATGGAAATTTGTGGGTGGGGAATCATCATAGAGTGAGGATCCACAGTAGTGGTTAAGGTTGGTGAGCTCACAAGAATAACCAGTGACACATAAGGTATAGTATTTAGAATAGAGATAGAGGGAGAGTGGATAATACTTTTAATAGTGTTTGGTAGGATCCCAAGAAGTAGATCCTTGGTAGAATGACATTGAGTGCTTGTAAAGACTTTGATGGGTTCCTTATGTCTAACAACAATAGATCCAAAAATGATAATAAAAGTCTCATCCCTTTTAGTAATGGAATTGAAACCTTCGTTCCCAGTGCCATTGGTTGTCTCCTCCAGCGATGACTGCACATAGAATAACCACTGAATCTTTTGCTAATTTTTGATGTGGGAAAGAGGACTTAAGATTTCCATATATTTTACACTATGTGTACCTAAAAGGAACATTTTTGTAGTCCAAAGTCTAAGCAAAGGAGTTAGTCCCTGTTTGAAGGTCAATCAAAGTTGGAAGGCCTCTAAGGATATCCATCTCATCACAAATCATATCCACAAAGGTATGTTGTTTAGATATTATGCATGGATTTGATTTTGGATAAGTGCCTAAAGAGTTCCCAATGATTTTAAAAATTTGTGGCTCCCATAGCTCGATGGGCAACCCTAATAACTTAACCCATAGTGCCAGAGTTTTAATCTGACCTTTGTTTGGGTCAAAACTTGTAGTCCATCTGATTATAGTAAGAGACGTGTTTACCAAAAACTAGGGGCCTGCCTTAAAAATCCTAACATGGTCTTCCATTGTTCTGAAAACAAATATAATAAATCCTCTAGTGCCTTTATGAATGGTGGGAGCATAACCCAAAAGGGTGGCCCAGTTATATTGAACCCAATAATGCAGATCTAGATCTTTGAGAATATGATTGTGGAAACATCCACTAAAAGCTTATTTCATGTACCTAATGACATTCACCATGAAAAGACTTAGATTAATGAAGGCCTTAATGGGTATAGAAGAGAGTTTCAAAGATTTTTTCTTGTTCCTACAAATTTTGACATGCTTTTCTTTTATTTCAGGCATATGCTTGTGTATTGAGTCATGACCTAGTGTGGAAATGAGTCCCTATCATGTGTAGAGAGTGGGCTACTCCTATTGCAATAAATATCCAAAGGAAGAACTAAGCCATTGTGGTTGTAAATCATTGGGGTCATTCAAATCATGAACTATAGCAGTGGAGCCAAGAAAATTCTATGTTTGGGCTGATCTTGGATGAGAGGGTATAGTTTGGATTCTTGTTGGTTCCTTTAGTAACTGATGATACTTTGTAGAGTCTAAAAACCTTTGTAAAATATTACACAGGTCAATTGAATGTTGATTCTTCATTTGTTTTACCCTAAGTTGTTCCTTCATTCCATTGCACTCCACTTCCATCACTCCTCTCACTATCATATACACACACATATACATATACATAGATACACACACACACACACACACACACACACACACACACACACACACACACACACACATGCATGTATGTATGTATACATGTGTGTGTGTGTGTGTGTGTGTGTGTGTGTGTGTGTGTGTGTGTGTGTGTGTGTGTGTGTGTGTGTGTGTGTGTGTGTGTGTGTGTGTGTGTGTGTGTGTGTGTGTGTGTGTGTGTGTGTGTGTGTGTGTGTGTGTGTGTGTGTGTGTGTGTATGTATGTACGTATATAGGTACATACATACATATACACACACGCGTGCGTGCGCACACACACACACACAGTTTCAATCTCACACTTGAAGGAGTAAGCAACCCAAACAAATATAAGGGCACAACTCTTTGTCGGAGGATGTCCCAAGGAGGAATGCATTGAAAAATAAAAATAAAATAATTTATTTTAATAAAAAAACTAAAAGAAAAGTGTAATGATCCAATTTCATTTATTTTCCTTTGGTTCTAGATTTGGAATATAATGCCCACACCATTCATAATGGAAGAATAAAACTGGAAATAAATCAATGCACCATATAATTATGTACATGTGTAGCCTGAGCAAAACACCCTCCTAGAAAGTGTTGATTGCTATAAAGTAGCACTTAAGCGAACAATTTTCCAATGTACCCACCAATTCAAAACACATTGCAATTTGAGGTGAAAATCATATATGGAGGTGTTAAAGAACCTTGAATTAGCCTTGAAGAATTAAAAAACAATAAAAACAAACCCAAAATCTGCATGTAGGTGTGTCATAACACCCTATAGAGCAATCCAACCATTCTTCAAAATATGTACGTATAAGTGAAAAAATATTGTTTGATTAGTTTATGCCATTTTTAGCCAAAGTTGTTTGGGTTTAACTAAAAATAGGGTAGATTTAATATCTTTTAACATATTAAAAAAAAATCTTTAATTTAAAATTTTGGAAAATTAATTTTTTTACATTACAAGAGCCTATAAATATTATTTGCATAGATCCCTAATAGTGAAGACCTAGAACCCAAAATTTTGTTTGGATGTATGTATTGTTAGTCTTAAAAAACACTTCAAAGGGTTTCACTACAACAATCACAAATTGTTAATTTTAATTATTTCTCCAATTATGTGTTTAAAATCATAATAATGCAATATCTAAAGCTCGAGGAGGATTTTTTTATTGAAAGTTTATGAACTTTCATAAAATGTTATTTTAAAAAACCCTTCCGATAATTTATTTACAACTCTTATAGTGATAATAAAAATAAACTTTAGGAAACATTTAATTTTTTACATTAAGGAGCCCCTGAAAGTCAAATTAATTCAAGTAATGGAAAATCAAGGAGAGTTAAGTCATAAAAATTTATTAAAATGTGTTAAATTGCATAAAAATAACTTTTGAAAACCATTTTATTCTAGTCATCATAAATATCAATGTTAAATTATTTTTGTGCTTTTCAAAGGCATAAAACAAATAGATCAGAATAGTTTAAAATCTACAAAATTATGTATCTTACACAATTGCAATGTTTGATATATGTAGTGCCTCTGGTTCACATTTAAAAGTATAATCACTGTGTTTAAACTATTCCATCTAATGTTTGATATGATTGCAAATAATAGTGTTTGTGGCTTAGACCCTCTAAATCATCGGGGAGAAATAAGGATCATAGTTTCATTTTTTACCATTCCTTGCATTTCTCATTTATCACTATCATTAGATATAAATCCTTAAAGATTTAAAATCTAAGTATATCGGGAAATTGTGCCCATGTACAAGGATTTTTCTTTAAGCATATTTTATTGATAGAATGAATATCTTTCTGTACTATCTATCACATATCACTATGCTTTTATTTGCTTTAACATTTTTTTTCATGTATCATTGGGTATATAGAAAAAATGGGATTCTTCCATGTACCACCAAGTATATAAGAAGATCAAACATATCGAAAGGTTTGGTATATCAGTCTGACGTTATATAGAAAGGGATATTTATTGTAGTAATAAGGAACCAATCCATCTTTCACATGTAATTTTTTTCATAATGGCCATAAATAGACCAAGATTTTTTATGACTAATACATGACTTCTTCATGGTGATAATTTTTCTACATGGATATCCACGGTGAAGACACACTTGTAATCTGAATATCTATAATTGATTTTTTATGGCACACACACATGACACACCTTAGATGTCGATCAATAATGAAAGTTTGATAAATAAAATTATAATGTGAAGTTGATTAGTATGTTCAAGGTATCAAATGAGGTTTAATCTCACATCCATAATGTTTCTACAACATAAATGTCTAGGAAAGTCAATACTTCCTATGAGGCTAAGAAAAAAACTACCATCCTTCATCTACAAATCCAACTTCATTGTCTCAAGTTGAAGATAAGTTAGAAAGTTGAAATATTTCTTTATCATGTTGTTGTTGGCAATATGATTGTCATTAATGTCAAAAGATACACTATGGATGCCATTGATGTCAAAAAAATCATGTAGGATTGATGGAGAGAAGAGCATGTTTCACAGTTAAACTATGCAAAGTTGTCATGATTTTATAAAGACCATTTATGGATGTTTAAATTCAAATAGATAGAAGATCCGTTATGGGTTTTTCATGTATATTCTAGAAATATAGTCCATAGGTTTAGAGGAGAAGGAATGAGCTCATAAATGATTTATTTATCTCTTGGATTAGATATGGTTTCTTAGTAAACCCTAAGGGTTTATCCATGGCACCAACAAGCAATGTTCTATTTTAATGTTGACTTGGTATAACTAGGAAATGGTAGCTTAAGTTATAACTTAAGCCTTTGTTGTCATTAAGAAATTGGCCTCCTTGATCTAGAAATTACTGGCTCCAAGCGATGTTCAAAGGACTTAATATTTCCTAAGTCTTAGACTTTATATTATGTCTAAGCTTGATTAATGACCCATAATTCATTGTACATAGATGATCTAATAGATCGAAGCAAATTCAAATTATCAAAAGGTGCTCTGAGTGAGCACGTAAGTGACAAGTGTCACACTCACAAAGCTTGTCAAGCAGAGATCCAATGAGCTTAAACTTAACAAAGTTAATGGTTGAACTAGTTGGAAGATCAAATGGCTCACTCTTAATTGGATATTGAAGATCCAATAGAGCACGATGAAGTGAAATTGTCAAAGGTCCCTTTGAGTGAATGCAATAATGCCAAGTGTCACAAGCATGAGTCTATTAAATAGAGGACCAATGTGAGGATGTCAAATGTCTCAATAATGAGAACTGACAACTATGTATAGAAGGCATGCACTTATGCCAAGTGTCATATCCTCAAGGGTTAGATAGATATAAATATCGAGCTTGTCAAAATATCTAACAGTGTATAGGTGATCATGCAAAGGAGATCCAACATAGTGAATAGACTCAAATTCTATAAAGTTATTGATGTTTATCGACATAATGATAAGTTAAAGACTGAGCAGTTTTGAGAAGATTGATGGAGTAGAAGATATCCAAAGATATATGAAGCTATGAGATGAGGTCAAAGTGTCGATGTTTAACGACCAAGTCAAGGTAAAGGTCATGCATTTTTGGAGATCGAACAACACGTGAAAGCTTTGATGAGAGAGATCTAATAGAGTGAGTGGAATTAGATGGAACAAACTGATATATGTTTAACGTCTTGATATAGATAAAAATGGTGCATATTTGGAGATCAAATGGAGAGCGTGAGCATGTTAGAGAATGATCAAATGGATGTGTTTTAAAGTTGATCTATTTGAATAGAGACCATTAGATCATGACACCAAATGCAAGATCAATGATTGACATTTAAAGTCATGTCTAGACAAATGGTTAGTTATAGAAACATGCAAAAGGTTATTTATAAGCTCTATATCTCAACACAAACAATGATATTGATCAATTCCAACCAATCAAATCTACATTAAATATCTTGTACATCAAAACTTGAGTCAATCAAATGTTATAAATAGTAAAGAGACGCACAATTATGGTGTGATGCATGAATCAAGACATGGGAACTTACAGTTTAAATAATAATGAAATAAAGTCCAAAATTGGCATGATGTGTTATAGTCCAAGTGTGAACACAGAGAGAAGAAACAAACCCTAGATCATTTGTTTATATATATGATATCTAGGACAAAGAAAATGTTGCTAAATAATTGCATTTTCCATTAAACCAAATTGAATATAGAGCAGAGTGGTTGGTAAAGGAAATGAAGTGTGTCGAATAAATATATATCCAGACACAAGTCTAGAGAGGAATAGAAAGGAACAGAGAGGAAGAAATCCATAAAGAGTGTGTAGAGTATGATCAGTTGTAGATTAGTTTTATAACAAAGAATAGAGATCTAGATTCATGTATGAATCTAATTTATAAATTAGAGTTGTAGCTTCATAAAAGAGTCTGATAGGTTGGTGCCATCAGAGAAGCTTCGTGGTGCTTAGATTAGGGAGTGGGTACTTCCTTAGAGTTGGTGATTTTAAATTAGGGGATGGGCATCTCCTTAAGATGGGTGTCCTTAAATGTAACTAGTGAGGTTTGGTAATGAGGTTTTGAACTTTGAGATTGGATTAGAAGAGTAGATTCTAACAACTATTCTCATCATGGTTTTTCTCTTTGGGTTTTCCACGTATAAATCTTGTGTCATGTCTATTTGTGTTTGTATGACCTCTTTATTTATCTTTTGATCTGCATATGCTTTCGAGTTTGCTTTAAAAGGATTGAAAGACCAATTTTAATTGATATACTTATTCATCCCCCCTCTCAATATCTAGTTGTATTCCAAAAATTGGCATCAGATCCTAGAGTTCCTTGAAAGAAGTTTAATCAACTCAAGTAGATTTTGGAATAGTGAACACAATGGCTAGTCAAGGAGGATCTTCATCAAATAAGGTACCTCTCTTTGATGGATCTAACTACGCATTTTGGAGCATAAGAATGAAAACATATATGTCCTCATTAGGGTTTGATGTATGGATGTCTATGGTAAATAGATATACAACCTTTGCTACACCTCCTACTGATAAAGATGCCAAGAAGGCATATGAGAGCAATGGCAAGGCAAATAATGTTATTCTTTATGGATTTTCAAACTCAGAGTTTGTCAAAGTGATGCAACATCAAAATGCTCAAGATATCTGGAACAAATTGAAGAGTATTTATGAAGGAGATGACAAGGTAAAATAGGCCAAGCTACAAACTTACAAAGGCAAGTTTGAGAGTCTTAAGATGAATGAAGAGGAAAATATTGCACACTACCTCTTCAGGGTAGATGAAATAGTCAATGCAATTAGAGGCCTTGAAAAAGAAATGAAAGAGTCAATCATTGCCAAAAATGTTTTAAGATCTTTGCCATCAAGATATGATTCTAAAATATTTACAATAGAAGAAGAAAAATATCTAGATAAACTCATCATTGATGAGTTACATGGGCTCTTCACAACCTATGAGATGAGAATGGGAGAGATAGATTCCTTCAAGAGAAATGTTGTATTCAAAGTAGCCAAGCAAGCGAAGGAGAAAACATTAACATCTAAATCTGAGGAGACTAATGAAGAAGAAGCTAACTTTGTCAGAAGATTAAAGAGATGATCTAGAAAGTACAAAGACAAGTTACCCTTCAAATGATTTAACTATGATAAAGTAAGACATTTTACTACTAAATGCCCTCATAATAAAAATGATAACTCTGAGCAAGTAGAGAGTAGAAAAAAATGAAACCCTACTATCCTAAGAATAACTTCAAAAATAAGAAAGGTTTGTACATAAAAGAAAATAGTGACTCAATATAAGATAGTGATAGTTCAAATGATGATCATGACTATGCTTTTGTGGTTAAGGGAAATGAATCCCTATTCATGATAGTAGGATCAACTTCTATAAATCTATATCAAGATGAAGTTGAAGACTTGGATGAAGAAGAAGAAGGGGAAGTGGATCTAGAATGTGAGCTCATATGTGGTCTAGATGAGATTGACAAGCTGAGAAAAGAGAACTCAAAACAAAAGAAGCTTAGACAAAAGGAAATTGAGAAAATGCCTAAGAGTCTTTAGAAATTTGATAATATGGTAATTAGTCTAAAGACATAAGTTGAAGATGATAAAATAATAGAATATGCAGTCAACATGAAACTATAATCCAAATCTGATGAATGTGTGAAGCTTGAGATAGAAATACTGGCATTGATAAAAGAACTTGAAAAATCCAAAGGTCAACTAAATAAAAGTTTGAAGTTAACAGGAGGATCAGACATTCTTGATGAACTGATCAACTCTCAAAATCCCTCAAAAGAGAGATAAATTATTGGTTATGAGAAGGGAAAAAGTTCCTCAACTAGTACATCTGTTAACCTATATGAAAACTTCAAAACTAAAGAAGAATCATGAGCAAAAAAAGTGAAATCTTGTAAAGATACAAAGAAAAACTCAAACACAGCTAATGTGAATAAATTTAAACCTAAAAAGAAGATTTAATAGAAAAACAAGACAAAGATAGTTGATGCCGATGGATACACCAAGGTGAGAAACTTGAAGAAGCCACAACTTAGAAGAATTGCTCATGTTGCACCAAGAAATGCTATGACCAGGTATTTCTTACATTTTTATGGTTATTATTATATTTTTAATCATTTTAATCATAAGGATTTTAATTGTAGAGTTTTAATTACAAGGAACATCAATATTTTAAGCAAATAATTATTTACACCCTTGGTAGATACAAATGTAATGTGCTATAATTACAATAACTTTGGTCACATAGCTAAACATTTTAGAACTATATTTATAAAATCAAAAGTACATAATGTAAAGAAAGACATACCACCCAGTGTCAACAAAGATTCACAAGTTTTTGAAAAGAAGTTAAATAAGAAACCCAAAGATGTGTGGAGAGTAAAAAATCAATCCATGATTGCTTAGATTGTACTCCATGCCAAGGAGCAGAATTTGTGGGTGATAGATAATGGCTACTCAAAGCATATAACTTGTGACAAGAGAAAGTTCACCAAATTGGTCAAATGTAAGGAAGAATTTTTCAACTTGGAAGACAACACAACAATAAAGATCAAAGGTAAAGGAACCTTGAACATAGATGGTAAATTGCCTACACAAGATGTCTTTTATGTTGAAGGATTGAAGCATAATTTGCTAAGTGTTAGCCAAATTTGTGAGAATGGATATAAGGTCACATTTGATGTAAAAGGATACAAGCTAAATAGATCTATAAAAATATTTGTAGAAGGGAAAAAGATAGAAAAATATCTACAATCTTGTTGAAGTGAATGGGAATAGTTGCTTGATGGGAAAGATTAATGGGAGTTGGTTGTGGCATAGGAGAATGGGTCATGTCAAATTTGATAATATAGTAAAAGTAAGCTCAAATAAGTGTGTAAGACACATGATCAAGATAACCAAACCTACATACACTACTTGTAAGTAATGTCAACTAGGCAAACAAATAAGGGTTAGATTTCAAACAACGGAGTGTGCAACTACAAAGCCTTTACAATTAATTCATAGTAATCTTTGTGGTCCTACCAAGACAAGAGGATCAAAAGGAGAGAGATACTTCATTTTATTTGTAAATGAATACTCAAGAATGACATGGGTGACCTTTTTAAAGGATAAATCTCAAGGCTTTGAGAGATTCAAGATCTTTAGAGCCATGGTTGAAAATGAGATCGAATGAAAAATCAAATGCTTAAGATCTAATAAAGGTGGATAATTTATCTCAAATGAATTCATAGATTAATGTGATAAGCATGGGATCAAAATTCACTACTCTACATCAAAGACTCCACAACAAAATGGAGTTGTTGAGAGAAAGAACAAAGCAGTCAAGAAAATGGCCAAAACAATGCTAAATGATGCCTAGTTATTTGGTGGATATTTGAGAGAATCAATCCAAATAATAGTATACATCTTGGACATATTTAAACTAAGGGTAAATAATGATAAAACTCCCTATGAGCTATGGTATGGAAATCCTACCTCTATTAAGTACTTCAAAGTGTTTGAAAGTAATTGCTACATTAGAAGAAAGGAGTACAAACTGGGAAGCTTTGAATCAAGATGTGATGAAAGAACTTTTTTTAGTTATTCCACTTAAAGTAAAGCCTATGTTTGTTACAATAAGAGGCTACACAAGATGGTGGAGAGCATAAATGTCAAGGTAGAAGAAGGCATAAAACATGTTAAACCTAATAAGGAAATCAGTAATGAAGAGTCAGATCTTGAAGAAGAATCAGATAGTGAAGATATTGAGAAAAAGAATGAAAAAACACCTCCAAAATTTATTCAAAAGGATCATCCTAAAGAGTAGATAATTGGAAATAAAAATGAAGGAGTTTAGACAAGGAGAAGAGCTACAATGAACAAGGAGCAAGTAAGTTTTGCTCTAATGTCTGAAATTGATCCTAAGAGTTATGTTGAAGCCAACAAGGATGAGAATTAGCTAAAAGCCATGGAAGAAGAACCAAGTCAAATATAAAAGAACAAAACTTATAAATTAATTCCAAGACCCTCTTAGAAAAGAATGTGATAGGAAAAAAATGGGTCTGTAGAAACAAGCTCAATGAGGATGGAGTTGTTATAAGAAATAAAATGAAATTGGTGTGCAAGGGATATGCACAAGTAGAAGGCATACACTTTGAGGACATATTTGCTCCAGTTGCTAGATTGGAAGCTATAAGAGTGTTTCTATCATTATTTGTGTACAAGAAGTTCAAAGTCTATCAAATGGATGTAAAGTTTGCTTTCTTGAATGGGAACCTAGAAGAGGAAGTCTATATTGAATAATTAAAAGGTTTTTAGTTGTTAGATGAAGAAGATTATGTGTGTAGACTAAAAAAACACTATATGGTCTATAATAGGCACCTAGAGCTTGGTATTCAAGATTAGACCAATACTTACAACAACAAGTTTTCAACAAAGGATGTATAGACAATAATTTGTACTTCAAATTAGAAAGTGATCATATTTATGTAGATGGCATCATCTTTGGTGATAGCAATAACAAAATATGCAAAGAATTTTCTAGACAAATGCAAAGTGAATTCGATATGTCTATGCTAAGAGAACTTTCTTTCTTCCTTGGTCTACAAATAACATAATCTAATGAAGGGATATTTATATCCCAAACCAAGTATGTAAAGGAGATGCTCAAGAAATTTGAAATGGAAGATAACAATCTAGTTGGTACTCCCATGATAACTGGATGCAAGTTGAGCAAAGATGATGAGTCATTTGATGCAAAAAAGATTATGTATAGATCAATGCTAGGTAGCTTACTATACCTAACTTCATCAAGACCAGACATCATGCAAGTAGGGTGCATGGTTGATAGATTTCAAGTTGCTCCTAAGGAGTCACATGTCAATGTAGTGAAAGTAATCTTTAGATACATCAAGATCACAATTGACTATGGCCTATGGTACCGTACAAGTGAATATTTCACTTTAAAAGCATATACAAATGCTGATTGGGAAAGAAGTGTGGATGACAGAAGAAACACTAGTGGTGGTGCATTTTTCTTTAAAATAGATTTGTTTCATAGTTGAGAAAAAAGCAGGAGTCGATTACTCTTTCTACAGTAGAAGTAGAGTATGTAGCAGTAGTGGCATGTTGTACTCAAGTCTTATGGATGAAGAAAACACTCAAGGACATCAAGGTTGAGTATAAGTCACCTATTCCTATTCTTTGTGATAATTCAAGCATATTAAATATATCAAAGAATATAGTGATACATTCTAGAACCAAGAACATATCAATAAAGTATCACTTTTTAAGAGAGAAGGTTGCAGATCAAAAGGTGACAATGGAATATGTGCCAAATAATGACCAAATTGTTGACATATTCACCAAACCTCTTCTCAAAGAATAATTTGAATATCTGAGATAGAATTTGGGAGTGGTGGCTCCTACACCACATCACTAAATCACTAGTGATAGGGCATAAGTCCAAGGAGAGTCTCATGGAAGCTTAATTAATCCCTAGAATAAGAAAGAAGAGTCAACCCAGGTATGTATACTTCTAAAAATTAATAATGAGTTGAAAGTTGTAGATTCTTGGACAAACTCCTTTATCTGATAAAGGGAAAGAGATAGTTGGACAAATAGTTAGCCAGAGTCCCTTTGCCATTGATGTCAAAGGGGGAGAAAAAGGGAAAATGCTCTTTGTAAAAGTTTAGATAAAAAGTGCAAATGCTCTCTATAAAAGTTTGGAAGAGAAAAGCAAGTGTCCAAGATGAGTTTAGGAAAATATGCCTATTGGCTAAGGGGGAGCAAGTTTGGTATGAACAACTTCAATTCATACTTATTAGAAGCCAATACAAGTAATGCCAGAGAAAAGTTGAATATTAGATCAAAACGATAAGTTTCCATCAGAGAATTTAGTTTTCCATCAATGCCAAAGGGGGAGATTGTTGGTAATATGATTGTCATTGATGTCAAAAGGATCAATAGGATTGATGGAGAGAAGAGCATGTTTCATAGTTGAGCAGTGCAAAGTTGTCATGATTTTACAAAGACCATTTATGGATGTTTAAAGTCAAATAGATAGAAGATTCATTATGGGTTTTTCATGTACATTCTAGAAATATAGTCTGCAGGCTTAGATGAGAAGGAATGAGCTCATAATTGATTTATTTAGCTCTCAAACTGGATAGAGTTTCTTAGTAAACCCTAAGGGTTAAGCCATGACATCAACAAGAAAAATTCTATTTTAATGTTGATTTGGTACAACCAGGAACTGATAGCTTAAGTTATAACTTAAGATTTTGTCATCATTAAGAAACTGACCCCCTTGACCTAGCAATTACCGGCTCCAAACAATGTTCATAAGATTTAATATTTCTTAAGTCTTAGACTTTATACTGTGTCCAATCTTAATCAATGGATTATGCTTCATAGTACGTAGATGATCCAATAGAGTGAAGCAAAGTCAAATTATCAAAAGGTGCTTCGAGTGAGCATACAAGTGACAATTGTCACATTCATGGAGCATGTCAGATAGAGACCCAATGAGCTTAAGCTTGTTAGAGTTAATTATCAAGCTAATTCGAAGATCAAACAATTGGTGCTTAATCAAACATTGAAGATTCAATAGAGTGTGATGAAGTTAAAGTGTCAAATGGTCCTTTGAGTGAACATGCTAATGCCAAGTGTCACAAGCACATGAGTCTATTAGATAGAGGACCAATGTGAGAATGCCAAATGTCTCCATAACAAGAACTGATAGCTATGTATAGAAGGCATGCACTTACGTCAAGTTTCATATCCTTGAGGGTTAGACAAATATAAATATTGAGCTTATAAGAAGATCTAATGGTGTGTGGGTGATTGTGCAAAGGAGATCCAATGAAGTGAATAGACTTAAATGTTATGAATTACTTGATGTTTATTGACACAGTGACAAGTTAAAGACTGAGTAGGTTTAAGAAGATTGATGGAGTAGAAGTGATCCAAAGATATAAGAAACTACAAAATGAGGTCAAAGTGTTAATGTTTAATGACCAAATCAATGTAAAGGTTGTGCATCTTTGGATATCAAATGACACATGGAAGCTTGGATGAGAGAGATCCAATGGAACAAGTGGACTCTGATGGAACAAAGTGATAGATGTTTAATGTCTCAATAAAGATAAAAAACATGCATCTTTGGAGATCGAATGGAGAGTGTGATCCTGTCAGAGAATGATTGAATGAATGCATTTTAAAGTTGAGCTATTTGAATAAAGACCATTGGATCATGGCACCAAATGCAAAATCAATGATCAACATTTAATGTCATGTCCAAACAAATAGTTAGTTATAGGAACATGCAGGAGGTTGTGTATAAGATCTATATCTTGACATAGACAATGATATTGATCGATCCAACTGATCAATCTACATTAAAGATCCTGTGCATCAAAACTTGAGTCAATCAGATGCTATAGATAGTAAAGAGACCTAAAATTATGATGTGATACATGGAATTAAGATGTGGGAATGTACAATTCAAGTCATAATGAACTAAAGTCAAAAATTAGCATGATGTGTTACAGTTCGAGTGTAAACACAGCGAGAAGAAGAAAAACCTAGATCATTTGTTTATATAAATGATATCTAAGACAAAGAAAATGTTGCTAAACAATTTCATTTTCCATTGAGCCAAATTAAATATAGAGCAGAGTGCTTGGTGAAGGAAGTGAAGTTTGTTGAATAAAGAAATATCTAGACACTGGACCATAGAGGAATAGAAAAGAACATAGAAGAAGAAAGACGCAAAAAGAATGTAAAAAGTATGATCAGTTACAAATTAGACCTAAAATAAAGGACAAAGATCTGGATTCATGTTTGAATCTAATTTTTAAATTGGAGTTGTAGCTCCATAGAAGAGTCTGATAGGTTGGTGCCATTAGAGATTCTGAGTGGGTGCTCAGATTAGGGCGTGGATTGGTGTCTCCTTAGGATGGATGTCCTTAAATGTAACTAGTGAGGTTTATCAATGAGGCTTTGAACTATGAGGTTGGATTAGAATAGTAGATTCTATAAGCTATTCTCACTTTCATTTTTCCCTTTGGGTTTTCCATGTATAAATCTTGTGTCATGTGTATTTGTGTTTATATGACATATGCATTTATCTTTTGATCTACATATGATTTTGAGTTTTTTTTAAAAGTAATTGAAAGACCAATTTTAATTGATATATTGATTCACTTCCCCCTCTCAGTATCTAGTTGTGTTTCAATAGTTGCAACATTATGGGCTTCACTCTTTGTATTAGGAATGAAATTGTTAGATGACTCCATAATATCCATCCTGAGAGCACTACCACCAACTTACAATATCTTTATGACATCTCTCAATATATTAGAGACTAAGCCAACTTTTTAAAAGATGGTTAGTATGTTATATCAGGAAGAATCCATGCTCACAATAGAATAAGATGAAGAAGAACATACACTAGAATCCCATCAGAAGGGGAAGAGGCCTATGAATCTTTAAAAACACTCCCCTAATCTTAACACACAATAAAATCAACATAAGAACAAACCTTTATTTTCATAAGGTTTGTCAAATTCATCAAAAAATATGTCATGCACTGAAAGATTGATCATAGAGTAAATTTACACGAGGCTTCTCTAATAACATGAAGCCTAGCCCCCAACAATCTCAACAAGGACATACAAAGAAGAAACCATAGTCCTAACATACTTGGAAACAAAAGTCTTCTTCACAACAATATGGGAACATTATTGAAGATAGTGGTCCTTTAGACGAGGACTATATCTATGATACATAGATAATAGAGGATATCCCACCTCTAAATTCAATTTGGTATGTGTATTTTGGTGTCACATGAGACATGATAGGATACAAGGATTTGTTCACATCTTTGACCTCTTCATCTTGTTGAGGTAATGTATATCTTGTAGATGATACATCATGTAGTGTCCAAGGAACATGAGACATTTTATTACCTCTTGGTAATCATGGATGTACAATCATTGATGTCTTATATGTACTAAGCCTCACCAAAATAAGAATTTTTATAAATAAATTGCTTGATCACAACCTCAAGGTTACATTTAATCAATAAAAAGATGTCTTATTTGAGACATGTCTTGATGCTCAAAAATTGGTTCAAGAGCTTCTAATGTAGTAAAAATGTTTTAGATTGATGTTGTCCACAAACTCAATCAATATTTTGTTGCAAAGAATACTGAATCAAATAATATTTAGCACAAAAGGAATGGACACTTTATTGTTTGGGTAACTAAATGTACATTCAGTAGACACAACATGGTAAGAGGTCTTCCTTCACTCAAGAAGAATGCTAATATATGTTCCAATTGTTTAGATGGAAAACAACATAAAACTCCATTTGGAACAAGTATGTATTTGGCTCCCATTTTATTAGATCTAGTCCTCTACTCAGATCGAGGGGGATAATACACCAGTAAAGAGTTTCCTAAATTTTTGAAGGCACATGACATTTACTAAAAGTTGACTGCACCTTATACTCCATAATAAAATGGTATTGAAGAATGATATAGTCATATTATTATGGAAATGATGTGCTACATGATTGGGGATTCATAACCACCTCATACATATTGGACAAAAGTAGTTCACATAATAATATACCCATTGAATCAAAAACCCACCAAATATCTCAATAGTATCACACCATAAGAAGCTATGTATCACATCTTCATGTTTTTGGTTGTAAAGCACATTTTCATGTCCTTAATGAAAAATCATTGGCATGCATGTTTCTTGGCTATAATGAAGATTCAAAGGCCTATCAACTTATGGATCCAAAAACTAGGAAGATACATATCAACATGGTGGTTTTATTTTATGAGTTGGGTGAATGTAATCCTCCCTCCACATGATATATACATTAGAATTTTAAACATTTAAAATGTTGGTAGTGGTAGTGACGATGATGAAAATGATGATAATTATCCAAGTCCTTCAACTCAACCACCTTTTGTTCAACATATGCACAAGTGGTATATTATCACTATATGAGATGTAAAATTGGATGGAGTCCCAAACACTTCCACTATAGGATTGAGGAGTCATAGCATGACTCATGTAAAGGTGAAATTTTATTTGATGATCATAGTTTTAGAAACATTTGAGCCTTTAATGGTTCAAGAAGGCCAAGATTCAAAGCCCATGAAAAAGCTTATGGATGAGGAATGTCAGTCACTGATAAAGACCAATAAATGATAGCTTGTTGATCTTACAATAGGGAAGAATCCTATCAGTTGCAAGTGAATCTTCAAGACCAAGTATAAAGCAAATGGCAAAATTGACATGTACAAGGCAATACTTTTAGGAAATATCTACACATAAAAAAAAGGCATTGATTTCGAGGATACATTTTATCCCACAACCAAGATAAAAACTATTTGAATGGTCTTTTCTATGGCTACATAATTTGGATAGAATATTCATCAAATAGATGTTAAAAGTGCCTTATTGAATGAATATATGCAAGAGGAAGCATACATGGCCCAAATAGATGGTTTTTTTATAATTGACCAAGAACAAAAGGTGTGCAGACTCATCAAGTCTCTATATTATCTCAACGAGTCTCCTAAATATTAGTATATAGAGATTGATTAACATATTTTTCAACATGGATTCTATAAGAGTCCATATGATACAACTCTCTAGCTTAAGGAGCAAAGGGGAGGGGTAGTGTTAGCATTTCTATTGTAATTATGTATGTTGATGATCTATCCATCACTAGAATATTAGTGAATATGATTGGTGAAACAAATAATGATCTCAAATGATCGCTTGACATGGCATATTTCAAGCTACTACACTATTGTCTTGGTTTAGTAGTATGGAAAAAGGGGCACCACATCTTTGTGTCTCAAATGAAGTATGCCAAGACCATACTCAAGATATTATAGATGATGGACTACAAATCTATTGAAAAACCTATGGAGATAAGACTTCAGTGTTCTCATTCAGACCTATCACCACTAATAAATTTAAGTTTCCATCCATAATTGATTGGGAGTCTCATTTACTTGACATGCATTAGGCCCAATATTAGATATGCTATCAACTATCTTTCACTATTCATGCATGAGCTGAAGATGAGTCACTATAAAGGAATAAAGAAGATGTTGATATATATTCAAGGTATAATGTAGGATAGCATAGACTAGAAAAATAATGATCAATTCTTCTTGGTAAGTTCCATAGACACAAATCGTGCATGTTCTATTAACAACATGAAATCCACATCTGGTTTTGTCTTTTTCCTAGGATTTGGTCTTATCTCATGGGGAAATAAATAATTAAAACATTTTTTCCTAATCTTCCACTGAGGTAGAATATTTTACAAAAGGAGGAGCTATCTATGAATTAATATGGATACATCACATACTTGCAGAACTTGGATTACCAAAAATTCAGCTTATGAATTCATATTATTACAATAAAGGTATTATTAAACTTGTTCATAATCCATTGTTACATGAGTTCACAAATCAAATCAAAGTTCAAATCCATTTCATACATGAGCATGTTCAACAACAAAACATTCTACTCTAGTATTGCCCCACTATAGGTTAGTGTACTTATGTCTTTATCAAGTTACTTGCACATGATAAGTTGAGGCATTCATAATTTCTCTTTTTAGTGTCAATATTAATGAAGTAATGGGGGTGGAATAGAGGGGGGCAGGATGTTAGAATAAATAAATTGGTGGTTAATTCACCATAGTAGCCAAGTTTTACATGAATAAAATACTCACATAGAATCTGAATAGTTAGGTATTATGGGATAGTATAATCCTATGAGATTTCTTAGTTGTTATGAGTTATCTTACATAAGTTGATTTAGTCTGGAGGATAGTTAAAAATATAGCCTCCTTATTTTACAAGGGTTAATAATGTAATGTCTTATGTATAAATTTGCATCCAGTTAAATGAAATGTTTAACACTTGGCTGTGCATTTTTGCTTCTATTTGATCAATACTAGTGACCAACATAAACTACATTCACAACTCCTCATGGAAAATTTTTAGCATGTGGTCATTTATTTCCAACTAAAAAATACTGAATCTAGTTATCAAAGGGATATGATGCACATTTTTCATGATTCTATGCATTTATTATATCCATAAAATTTTATAATACTATAAATGACAACATGGGGAAATCTTAGAAAAGAGAAATCCATGTGTACAATTTGAGAAATATACTTGAAAGATTGAGAGTGTGGTAAGATTAAACCCTAAGAAATACATTTTTTCTATCACCTTAGACATATTGTTGGGTTTTATAATTTTTAAGACAGATATAAAAGTAGATCCAAACTAAGTCTAAGAAATTGTTGAAATGATTTTTCCTCACTATCTTAAATATCTAAGAAGTTTATAAGGAAAAAAATATTCTCTTAGGTGATTTGTTGCTAAGTTCGTAGATAGAACCCAATCATTTTCAAGATTAGTAAGAAAATACACCAAGTATGAATGGATGAAAAACTATCAAAGGGATTTTGATGTAATCAAATAATATATAGTCAATCCTCTAACTATGATTCCATTCATCCCAGATCAACCTTTATTGGTTATTTATTTTAGATACACAACATGCATAGGAAATTTTGATTGCATAGTATGACGATGTTAACAAATAAAAATAAATTTATTATATCAGCCTAATTTTTGTAGATGATGAGAAAAATTATGACTCAATGGAATTTTTTTGTTTGGTTATGTTCTCAATGCAAAATCTTAGACACTACATGCTCAATAATTAAACACAAGTAATTGAAAAAATTTATCATTAGAAATATACAATGTTGTTTTACCATATTTTGGATTAATTGTGTTAACAAATATAAAACTATGAATATTTAGATTATCTAAGATATGTCTAAATTAAGTAGATCTAAATGTGAGTAAATATTCAACTACACTTTTCTATTTATAGAGATGACCAAGAAAAATAGGGTACTTAACTTGTTACTATTCTTTGGGGTTTGAGATTGTGTGCAAGTGGAAAGAAGGAAAAACTAGATCTAGAGTTGATTAGTTTTGGAAATTGACAATCTGGACTTGATTGGATGGATTCAACAACAGATGAAAACTTATGGAAAATTGAAGGTATCGTATCTCTACTGAAAACATCCATGTGAGATGTGCCAAATTGTTCTTACACAAATCATTGTGCCTATTTATAAAATGTTGTTCTATGCATTAATATAAGCTCCTTGTGTGCAAGCACAAAATTGTGTCTCCATATTAAAACCCTAGCTCTAATTTTGACACTAGGTTTACTTGTAAAGGGTAATGGAAAATATTGGTTGAGTTGACCCCAACATCCCCTGTTGAGTGGTTGAGCATTGTTTACATTTCTAATATTATGAAGTGGACTCCAAATACACATAGTTATCCTAGTTAGGTGTATGTGTGTAATAGTGATCAAGTAGTATGGATGAAACTTGTAATTTGGTTTTTAATACTTGATAATGTGAAAACTTGACCTATCTTGGGTGCTTTAGACTTGTCTATGGCTTGCTCTTTTCAAGGGTTTATAATTTGGAAGATTTAGGGATGTTTATTTCAATGTGTAGATGAATATATGGCTTCTTGGTAGGTGCTAGTTTGATAATTGCTAGATAATAATAGGTTTAGGCCTAGTGTGGATAAATAACTAAATTTTTGGGTAACTTGTTCTAATAATGACATGCATATTTAAGATTTGAATTTAAGAAAATGATTTTTATAAATTAAACTAAATTTTTGGGTAACTTGTGGATAGATATGGTATAGGTAGACAATTTCAGTTAACTAAGGCCATTTGAGTATGACCGAAGGCATCCAAAAAACATGATATAGTGATATGATTATCAAGAAATAATTTTTTTAGGATAATAAGCATATTATGCACAAATTAGAGAATTCTTGTAGGTGAGTGATAGTAAATTGGGAAGACCAAATCCATAGATAGGTGAACGGCTAGGAAAGAATGTGGAAAAAAGTCATACATGTACACACAAGTTGTTTATGATAAAGATAAGTCATGATTGAAATTTTGAAGTGTCTAATACCATATTTATGTATCTAAAAATTCCTAATTTTATTATAGTATTAAAAATGTTTGAGTATAAGGATAAATAAATTGTGTACTTTAGTATGCAACCACACTTTATCTTCAGGAGAAACCCCGAGTGTCCATCTTGCTCCATGAAAAATTGTAATGAAACATGAAAAAATCAATGTACATATATAATTTGGAATTCAAAGTAAAATATATCAATTAAACATTTTAAATTTAAAGAGCAAAAAAGGAATACATTCACAAGTACAAAAATTGTGCTACCCTCTGAAGTATTAGAGACTAAGGTGATTATGTCCCAACGTGAGTGCAACTTTATAGAACCATGGGTTGGGAAGTTAAATACACTAACCCTCATGAAAAATTAAAAGTCATTTTCTATTGAGTGACACTTAACATTAATCATACTCTCATTTAACTCACTAAAAACCTATAATATGTTCAAGATGAAAATTGTGAAACTCCATACTAGGTTTTTATGTAAAAATGGAGGCTGATACTAAGCTCATAAGTAAATATAAATATATTGAATTAACCATTTTAAATGGATTTAAGATTAATAATACTACCTTTAGTAATTATATTATCAAATTAAAAATATAAAAGTTCATGCATGAACAACATGTATGCACCATAATCAAATCTAGTTGTCCCAATTTGTTATAGAATGCCATAAATCTATATGTTACTTTGTGCATAATTTAATAAATATGATATCTTGTTACTCATTTACATATAAAATATCTACATATGCATTGCATATCCTCATAAAAAAGTATATATCTTTCTAATAATTTAAACCAATCTAAGTAACCAATTATATTATATATAAAGATGTAATCC